>JAVDBV010004542.1:0-12634 GCA_032619315.1 Piper longum | reverse complement strand
CGCCTAACGAGAGCTGCTGGATCAAATCTAGTGGCTCTCGTTATTCCCTCCACCCCCATCGCCCGCCCGTCGCCGCAGCCCACCCACGCCCCCACACGCCACCACCAACCCCTCCCCCCCCCCCACCCACCCAATTGCCGTCCCCTGCGACCACCACTCGCCCCCACCCCCTCGGCCACCTTTGCTCGAGGTAGTTTCATAATAAAAATTTAACTTGATTTCGACTCGAGTCAATATTACGAAATACATCTCGATAAATATAAAAAAATATAGTAAAATAAAATAAAATAAAATAATTGAGTTGTAACTTGAACAACATGCTCTAAACCTAATACCCACCCAAATTTAATAAATAATTCATCCTAATTCGGTAAAAGGTTTTAAAATTGATTTTGTGATCAACTATATATTAAAAAAATGACATACTCTTATATATTTTGATAACTTTTTTTTTCTACATTCATCATGTCATGTGTAAAAATATCATAGATTTGTCCTCCTAGAATTCAGAAATACATTGATGCCCGTATTCAGGAATGGCTGGCCTCTTATTAAAAACATTTAAATGTTGAGGAATTCGGAAACACATCAGAGTCAAAACACATGAGAGCATTCTCATTAATTTTTCTTCCACATGATGAATACAAATACAAACCATGAAAGATCATGCTTGTGACTAACTTACAAGTTACAAATCTGTCAAGTTTTATTAAAGCCAATAACTAATCATGGAAACGAGTTATAAATCACTAAGGTTATACAATTTTTCCAGATTTGTAGCTATCATAGTCGTTCTCCATCACTACTTTAAGATTCGCTATCACTGTACTAACACCCCTGAATAGACTCCACGACTCCACTTTTAGATGGAACATTGTTTTTCCTATATATTTAAAAACAAAACATGGAAACTAATCACATAAATTATATATAACAAAGATCAAAATAAGGTTTGTATTAGGCAACATTACCGATGTGCTACAATTGTAAGGCAAGTGCATCTATCGTGGCCAACTCCTCGTTTGTTACAACCATGGCATAGCCTATCTTTTACCATATACTCCAGTGCAAGTTCTTTACCACTCTTCTACCTTTTACCATTTCCTTTTATCTTTGATTGTATTAGTGGATGTACTTGTATACCGTAATGTACCTTTATTCCATGATGTGCTTGTATTCCATGATCTAGATCATCTACTACATCTTTTACCAATTTCTCTATCTCCAAAAAATTTTGTTTGGCAAGTTCAAATTTCTCAGATGATAAATATACCTTTTTGGCTCATCAATTGAATATGGAGTGCAATTCTCCCCAATTAGATAATAAAGTTTTGTTGCAATCACCACGAAGTTCCACTTCATGACCATCATAAACAACTTCTTTTGCTATTTCAATTATCCATCTCTTCATTACATAGAGTTGAGAAAAAATAACACCTTCATTTAATCTCAGTACATACGGTAAATGCCTACATGGAATACCTCCTCTTTCCAAAAGTTTACAACTATATATGTATCTACTGTCAACTCCTATGTAAGTAAGACGCCCAACTAACTCTTTATTATTTCTACATCATGTTACATCATACTGTTCAACATCTTCCCCATCTAATTTCTTATGAGATGAGCAACAAACCAAACTGTATTGTAGCTCTTCTTGAAACTTATAAAATATTTTTCGAGTATAAACCTTTGTCGTCTTACATTTCATCTTGAATGGAGTGACCAATTGGAGCTTTTATATGAGTTTTCATAAGATTTTTTGGCCTCGTTTAATCTCTGTCTTTTAATAGTTCTTTTATATCCATGTAGAAACTCAATAAGGCTATTTTTTTTGTTGACATATCTTGAATAAAATGAGTTTTGAGATTCACTTCGTTGCAAACTTCTTATATCAGCCAAAAATATACCTTTGATATGCACTAACACTCACGCTTGACATATTGCATATATAGATTTTAACTACTCATTTTCCTCCAAGCAATTATCTTTTATTATTTCACTCCATTGTGATTCAAATTCTTCTACATTTTCTGCACCATAAATTGAAGTATGGAATGATTCATAAACTCCCTTTTGTGAGCAATTTCACTTAATTTTTAAGTTCAATTTTTAAAGATATGCCAAATGCAAAGACGATGATATGATGAAGGAAATATCACTTTGATTTCTCTAACTTGGTCATCTTAATTATACAATAATTAGATGATCTGTGCATGTTAATTATAAGTGGCAGAAAATTATATATCAGATTATTTCAGTGTTGAAAAATAAACTTAATTAATGATGGACTTAATAAATCAAACTTTATATGTAATTTTTAAAAGTGTAGTGTGGATGCCATCTTTCACAAATTAGAAAGTTCAAGAGCTGCCTTTCATAGAAATATGTAAAAGGAACTCGAGTGTAACAATGTAGAAGGTTCTGGAAGAGCTTAGGATCCATAAACAGGTCTTCGGGACTCACTGGGTACTCATGTTGAGTTGATGCTTACGACTTAAAGCTTCCTAATAGGGATTCACCAATACTTTCTCTGGTGCTCTAACTAATACTTATCAATTTCTTCTTAATGTACGTAAATGGTTCACATTATTGTATCATGAACAAATTTATCTGCTTCGTATCTACCATGCAACCATCAAGTTTTCCATCCTGTTAACCCCTACAATTAGTATCATCACCTAACAATCAGTTCAAGCAGATATTAATATCTACATAATATAGGACTAGATACAATCACGTATATATATTAGTGTGTGATGCACTGTTTTAACCTAGATTGAATGTCCAATTATTTTTTCCTTGACTTAATTATGATAGTTTTTTAGACCAACATGCATTTATATTTGGGAAAAATTTTCATTAATTAATTAAAAGTGTTCGATTTATCCCCATATTGGTCGTAAAAGGTGTTAGTGACTTGTATATAGGCCAATGAGAAAACCTTATTTATTGAATTAACTTTTGGATTAATAGAGGTCCGCGATATCTATTGCAAGTCACTTTTAGGGGTCCAACAGTAGTTTCAGAACTTGGTTTGTGGCCGAAAGGGCCCAACAATGGTATCAAAGCTAAATTATGATCTTGGCCTACACCGATCTTAGTCTCCTTCGTGGGGAGCCCAACAATGGTATCATATCTTGGCCTAAAAGGATATGAATCTCCTTCGTGGGTTCCGCCTAATAAAGTTTCCTTCGTGTGGGTTCCGCCTAATGAAGTCTCCTTCGTGGGTTCTGCCTGATGATTATTTAAGGGGATCTTGTCATAGGTTCCGCTTGATGAAGTCTCCTTCATGTGGGTTCCACCTAATGAAGTCTCCTTCATGGGTTCCGCCTGATGATTATTAAAGAGATTTTATTAGACGATGATAGTTTCAGATTCGGGGACGCCCAATGTGTGAAAGAAAGTTGCTATGTATTGGTGACTTATATATAGGTTAATAGGTAAGCATTATTCCTTGAATTAATAATTTTGATGATATCTATTATAAATCCCTTTTAGGGAACCAAAGAATCCAATAATGATATCAAGAAAAAGTATGCGTACAATATATTTGACTTTTTTCATTATCAGATATATATTGGAGAGTTCCACAAGTTAATTGCTGCTTTGTACGGTAGATACGACTTGAAAGTGAATTAAACGTGCTCCACATTGTTTTAATTGATAGCAAGAGTAGCCATGTCAGCTCCAAAAGGATTGTTTCTTCCCGGCTCAGAATACTGTTTTCCTTTTACTCTACGTTGCCCTTGATGGAAACAAGATTTGCAACCACGAGCTATTTCTGTTTAGAAAAAGAAATCCAAGTACCAAAGTCATGATCATAAGCACTCGTGCTATGAGGGTTTTTTAATCGATTATAGAAAGCAGACGTCTCTAATAAAAAACGTATCTGACAAACTCTTGAATTGGTAACAACGGCCAGCTTCACGTAATTCGTTAATCTTAATCTGTGAACAAGCCCATGTCACATTCTGGGTAGTTTTTGCAGTTACAGAACGTCATCAAGCTTGGCTGGAAAATTGGGCACTGCAGGAACTAAGTCAAATCTATATCTTGATTCAATCACAGTGCCCAAATGTTCTAAGTTGTAACAAAGACGAACTGCAATACAGAGATTTGTATTGCGCGTTGAGCTGATCTCTTTGACAAAGATGAACTCCGAGAATTGGAATATCTAGTAATAGGCAAGGGGGGCCCATCTCTTTGACAATGGTGAAAGGTTAATGGCTTTGGATATGTTATATTGGGCCTAGTATGCTTGCTATTATCAATTCTTACTAGCAAAACCGTAAAAGAAATGAAGTTAGTGGACCCCATTATGAACTTTCTTTCCTTACACATAATCTCGTTGGAGTGACTGCATGTGAACCACCGACTCTCACTCACGCGTGACCTGAGGCACATCTGGAGTACAGAAGAGTGAATACTCGTGAGTTAAGAGTTGTGTTAGGGGGCATGGGATGTGCCTAAAGTCCGATCTGCCCTGTTTTTTATCGATCAAAAATTATTATTTACAGGTACTCCTAGTAAGTAGTCATCTCCTATTTTTTATAATTGAGGACTCTCATTCTAAATTTTTCTGTACAGATCAGTAACTTTAAAATCAAGTCAACGCTCTAGTAAATTTAAGAACAAGTCCATAAAATTTGTCCACGGGTGCTTACTTTCGAACACCTGAGTTTAAGGTTTTAAGTCTTTTGTGTGTAGGAGGGTAGGTTCAAATTCGGCTCGCCTCAACAGTTTGGGTTCGGCTTGCCTCAACGATTTGGCTTGTCTCAACAATTTGGGTTCCGCTTGCCTCAGACAGTTTGGGTACGGCTCGCCTCAACAGTTCAGCTCGTACCAATGGCTCAACTCATTTCGGTAGACAATCCCACCCCATTCTTTGTCCATTTATCATTAATCATCCATCTAAGCATCCGATTATCACACTTTGAGCCGGTTCATTTAAAAGTTGTATACCTTCTTGTTCATCTACAGAGGACATCCAGTGTTTATCTTTGAACATACACAAGTTATTATTTTAGTAGAATAATTATCTTTTGAGGATTTTAGTTGTAGTCCCCACATTATAAGTTTTAGTTAATTATGAAATTCTTTAATTAGTAGTTGATAAATAATAAAGATATATTTCAAAAGTAACGACGCCATGGTGTAGCCTGGATCTTTTATTTTATATCTCATAAGCCTTCAAAGAGTAGGGTAGCAACCCCCTTTTTGTCGAGTTTGTGCTAAAGGTCATATGCATGCCATAATTTTGCACAAATATCTGGCACCCCACCTTTTTATCGAGTTTGTACAAAACGCCATACACATGTCACAATTTTACACAAATAAGCTATATAATTTATATTACTTTAAACTATCGATATAATTAACTAAAAAAAGAATATATTATTAAAAAAATTACTTTAGTTGAAAGACACTCAGAGACATAGAGAGTCAATTATAAAATATATTAAATAGAAGTCATTCGAAGAGTTTGATTCATGAAGTCATAGAGTGGAGTTAACTCATTAAAGTTTTTTGCATAAAAAAAAGTTTTAAAACTATGTATTTGACAATGTTTATCACAATCAATGCATGAATATCAAATTTGACCCACGACTATGGCGGACCAAATTGGACATGGGCAAGGCCGTTAATCATGGCCCGAGAATAAGAATTTTAAGAACAAAATTTTTATAGTACATGGATTGTGATATTCTCTAAATTATTCTCACACCCAACCTTTCTTACTTGTGTCTGCTTCTATTACTTTATAATCTTCTATTAATGATAATTCAAATGGTTTTATCTTTTTTATTTCTTGTTTTATATATTGAACTAATTTAATATCTTCTTGATTAAAATAGATTTGTCCATTTTCCCTTAGTTTTCATAGAAAGGTCTTACTAATTTAAATAGATTTGGTATAATTTTTTTTGCATAATTTAGTAATCCTAAAAACGATTCTAACTGTTTTTTTTTATTTTCTAGTTTTTCTGGATATTCTAATGCTTTACCAACTATAAGAGGTTGTAATTCTATTTTTTCGTTTCCAATTTTTAATCCTAAAAAATTTATATATGATTTTTCTATTTTAGTTTTTCTTTTAGATATTGCAATTCCTACTTTTTCTATAATCTCAAATACCTACTCTAAATGTCTTATATGACTCTTCATCTCTTTAGAGGCTGCTAGAGTGGCATCAATATATACTAAGCAAAAGTCCAATTATTTAAACAATAAATTCATGAACCTTTGAAATATAGTAGGGGCATTTTTTAGTCTAAATGATAGTACATTCCATTCAAATAATCTTTCTGGATAAGTGAAAGTCGTCCATTTTTTATCTTCTTCTTTCATTTTTATTTAATTATAACCGCTTTTTAAGTCAAATTTACTAAAAATCTTTTTATCTTCTATTAGGTTTATAATGCTATCTTTATGTGGCAAGTTATAAGCATCATCGTACGTGTTATCATTTAATTTTTTATAGTTGTAAACTATTCCTGCTTTTCCTCTAGTAATTTCAGCATAATTTCTTACTATAAATGTTGTAGACCTATGCGGACTTTCTTATCTTCTAATTAAATTTAAATCTAGTAGTTCTTTAATTTGTTTTTTAAATCCTTCTATATCACTAGGAGAGTATTCTAAATTGGCCATTCTTATAACTAAAACTGGGTTTTTAATATTTAGGCTAAACTCATAGGTGCATGTATTTTGAGAGATGTCTTCTCCTATTAGTCCTATTCTTTCTAACTTTTTCATTATATGTATTTGCCTAACTGTTTCAATTATCTCTTCTCCCTTTCCTATATTAAAGTATGCATGTTGATTTAATAATTGCTAAGTTTTATTTTCAATTTCTAGATTTGTTTCAGTTTTACACAAAAAGTCGAGTGGAGCAGGTCCACAATGCTTTGCAAGCAACTCTGATTGTTTTTTATATTTATGAGTAGGAAATTAATATGCATTTTTTAAGATAGTTAAACTATTATTATTAACTAAGATTCCTTCTGTATTAGAAGTTATAAAATTCAAACCTAATAGAAATTTGTGTGATTATATACGTTCAGGTACTACATAGATAGTGGGTAATTCATATCTAGTTGTAAACCTTCCTGAGAAGTCTCTAAATTGGATTGTTTTAGGTTCTATTTTATATTCAATGCTTAAAATAGTATTTTCTACACTTCTTATTTTTACTTCTCTTTCTAATTTTATTAGATATTGTCTAGAGATTAATTTATAACTTATCAGACTAGTAGAACATCCTATATCTACAATAGCCATTACATCAATGAAGCTAGTGGTTGTAAACCATATTCTGCATTCTAACTTTATTAAACTAGAATTTAATTGTATAGAGATGGGTATTATTGTTTCATCTTTATGATTATAATCCACACTAGTAGCTTTACAAGCTTCTTCTAGTATTTCTTTTTCTTTTCTTTTAAAGCAACTTTCTCTAATAATTCCATTTTCCTCTTCCAAGATTTCTAGTCTTAGGTTTATGTAATTTATATTTATTTCTATTTTTTGTATTTTTTGATTTATAGTTTCCATATTAACCTTTCCCTTTTGGGGTTTTATACTTGTTTCTATGTTATATAATTTTTTTACACAAATAAAACAAATTTATTGCATATCTTCTTCTAATATCCGGGTATAAATTATATATACTAGAAGGTATACTATCATTACCACTTCCTTGTTCCTAATTATGTGTGCATCTTTCTTGTAGTTCATTTATAAGGGTATAAGTAATTACGGGTGGCGCTTTTGACCTGTTTGATTCAGATATAATATTATATACTGATTTATCATCTCAGTCTATAGAAACTATATCTTCTTCTAGATTTTCAATTAATGCTGCTCTTTCTCTATTACTAGATCTCTTAGGACAAGTGTTTGCCAAATGGTTTTTATCTCCGCAGATGAAGCATTGACATTTCTTTACTGATGCTTTTTTCACATATTTCTTATTGGTTATATTATTATTCTTTTTATAAGTAACAAATTTACTTAATTTTTTCTTTCTTGCATATGGCGATCTTTCCCCATATTGTTGTGGACTATAAATAACTTTTCTACAAAACTTATAAAAATGTCTCCTTATTTGTTCATGTAAAACTACATCTTTACATTTTTCTGTTAAAAATAAGAAAGTAAATTGGACTTTTGGACCTATTCCAAGACCAAGACTTTGACTATAATTTTCAACCCATTTTTCATGAATTTGCTTTCCTAAATCAACAGGTAATTTGACAAAATATTTATTACATAATTCATCATCAAATGTTTTTTCCTGATGTCGAGATTAAGGATACAAAATCATTTGTAAATCGTATTATATAGTCAAATGATTTTATAGTTAATTGTTCTAGATTTTTTATAGCAATGTCTTGTATAAGGGTATTTTCTCTGGCAGGGTTTACTCCTAGCAACATAGTTTTTATAAAGGTAGTAAAATTATAAGGATTGTTTCCCAATGCTTTTATTTTGTTTATTTGAATTGGATTGGCTTTCTTTTTTCCTTGCCATATTCCTAAAGCTACATTTCCTAAATTAGTTTCAATGAAACTAAACATATCCAAAGTAGGTTTTTCATTAATTTGCCAATTTCTAACTGCATGTTGTTCCCATACATTTATTTCTTCTACCCATAATTGCGGTGAAGTTCTTTCTATTATAAATAGATTACCATTCTAAGTATGTCCTAGGGGTGCTCTTGCTCCTATTGGTTGTATGTTGTTATGATCTGTATATTTATATTTAGGTAATTCCCAAGTTGGTCTTTCCATTTCTTCTTCGACATTTCTCATTCTTATTTCTTCAAACTCGCATTTTGGCCTTTTTGAGGTTTCTCCAGCGGTCATCATATTGGCAGTATCTTTTATTTTTTCCAAATCAGAAAAGGGTTTCTTTCCCAGTTCTATATCATCTACTAATTCTAAATTGTATTTTTCTCTCAATTTTTCTTATATTTCATCTGTTGATAATTTTCCTAGAGTGTGTATATCTAGAATTATGTTATCTAATTGCTCTCTTATGTTTAAGGGACTTATTCTAGTATCTAATGGTTCTCTAGTTTTATTTTTTATTCCTTCATTGTTAATAAAAACCTCAGTTTGACAATCATTTAGAAATTTTTCCGTGATACATTCCTCTTCTAATAATTCGATTCCTCTAATTCATAATAATACCATACATCTTTTCTATACTCAGGAATTTCTTCCCCAATTTTTACATTTTCATTTACTATTATATCCCCTGGAACATTAAGTTCTACTACTAACAAATTCTTCCAATTCATATCGGGTTGAACCTCTAAATTTTCTATTTTATCATAGGTTTTTGAAATTCTTTTCTCACTCTTTGCCTTCTTTTATTTTCGCCTTCCCCCCAACCCCGCCGATTTCCGTTGTCTCAAACGAGTCTAGGGCGGCTGTGAAATCTGGGGCGCTAGATTTAAATCTAGTGGCCCAAATTTGGCAGTGTACCATAGCTTCCCTCTATATATAGATATATGTATATACACAAAACTCGTTCAGCTGCCACTTGACTTTACATACACGTATGTACATGCCTTCGACGCGCATTCATGGGTGCTATGAAGTGACATAAATCTTAAGTCTACAAGTACGAACACTTTCATTGAAAATGAGAGATCAATTTGACGTTTCTTTAGGCCTTATGTGTGTGTTCCCGTTTTTATCATTTTTGTAGTATTCACCAACACCATATATAGATTTAACAAAACGTGATATATTCAAGTCGTTTGGAAATAAAGTGGACTAGACTCGAGGTTGACTTTATGTTGATAGCTGGAACTTACTTAATTATACGATTTTTTGCAATTCAATTGAAATAATTATAACATCACTCGCCTTACATTTCTCTCAGCCAACGGCAATACACTATGTTATTAGTATTTTTATTGCTTTGAATAAATTGATGAAGGAGTTGAGTGAAAAAGAGAAATCTCTTTTAAGATTTTGTTTAGTTAGCCCAAAAGAAATATAAATGTCATGGAAATTAATTCGTGAATAAGTGATCAACCTTACTAAATCTAAAATATAAATAATATATTTCATAAAAAATTATCACATATACCAATATATTTAAGTGTTCAAATCAACCATGGTTGTGAACATAAAATGGGTCATCTACGGGTTTTTCTGGACGCAAATAATTTTCTCTCTAGTAGAAAAATAGTCAATTGGCTCTTTTCCTGTAGCAAATTGTCACGGATGCCACCACAAGATTTGCCAGTGGTCAACTATTAGCCAAATATTGGCCCCATTAACCTTGTCAAAAATTTAGCCACGGTTTAGCCATGGTTATCTAATGGCAATATTTAACCACTGTATAGCTGTGGTTACCCATGACAAAACTTCAAAAATACAATAATAATAATTATAATTTCTTGATGGAGTGACTGGATGCGGTGAACCACGTGTTGCTGCAACTATCATCGTGTTGTAGTTGTGGCATGGGATCAGCAGCGGTGCAGTGGGGTAGAGCGGTGGCGGTACGGCGATACGGCAACCTTGGCGGTAAGGCGGCGGTGCCGCTAGGCTAGGAGCGGTGGCTGTGGTGGTGAAGCGGCCTTAGTGGAGGTGTGGCTGCCTCAGCAGGGGAGCGGCAGTCATGGTAATGACAAAATGGTGCACCTGTGTGGCCAAGTCGGGAGAGCAGCGGCAGTGTGGAGGGGGCAATTGTGTGGTGGATGTGGCGGTGCGGTCAAGGCAGGGGAGCAACGACCAATGCAAGTGTGAACCTCGCATGCAGCACACGGCCTTTAATGGCTGCGCCCATTTTTTTTAAAAAAAAATCGGTGGGAAGAAAACTCTCCCAAAATATTTTGTTTTTAAAAAATAATTGCCACAGTTGACTGTGGCAAAATCTGTGGTAATGTTTAAATTTTAATATTTTTTAAATTTTATATGTAGGCAGGGTTATACAATTTTAATATATTGTGACATAAATGTCTATAAGAAAACTTAGCCACGGTCTTGCCTTAGGAATAGCTGTGACGAAGAAAACAAAAACTATTGCAAAGGGTTAGTTATGACATTGCCCGTAGTTTCTATTTTTTAAGAAAAAAAGAATCGTGGCTAACACAGCTGACCGTGATTGAGCCGTGGTTTTTTTTAGCCACGATTTCCAGGTGGCAAAGTCATGGCTAAATGCCACATTGCTGTGGCAAAAATTATCCATGGTAAACAGTTTTTTTCCTACTAATGTATGGGGAATCACATTGGTGGCCAACTTAAAGATAATCAAGAATATTTTGTGCTTTCATTTGGATATAGTTTATATAAAAAATAATAGTAATTAGATATTATTCGTTAATTGTAAAAAATTAGTTCCACATTCACTGCCTATTGGAATAAGATCTAAATTATTATTAATAGGACATCACTCTATAGTTTCTTAAATAATACTACATAAATAATTCTTTTTTAATTTACTCCTCAAGTCAAGTAACATAAATTATTGAAACATATTATTTTTTGTTTAATTAAATCAGTACTCTAAAATAATATAAATCATATACTTTTGAATTTCACGTGTTAGAGTGAGCAATATGTACTAATCTCATATATTAATTTTTTATCAACTAGATTTAAAAATAATATAAATTAATAATTACAAGTCACTTTTGAGTCAATTCTATAGCCTACCAATTAAATCGAATCCAATTCCTAAGTTTAAAAATGTACGCTATAAATCTTGAAATTAATTCGAATAACTATGTTGAAGAGATTACTTAAACCTATTAATTGAATTTTGATTTGATTATCATATTACTTTTTATATAAAATTTGTTAAATATAACTACTTTTAATAAAATTGACTATTGTAAAATGCTTGTCATTTAATTTCCTTTACTTAAACACCAACCAAAGGGGAACCCACATCTCTTTTGGTGATCAATATTTCAAAAATACTCTTCTTGGTAATATTATCACCTTTTAAATTTTATGTAATCGCCTGATTTTTTATTATGTATTTTAGAATTTTCGCGACACAAAACTCATTGATGGGTATGGGCGGTTTACATGCTTGCACATAAATCGCATATTTAACACATGATTAGCCGTGTGCTACTAAAACTCCCAACCCTAACGTGTACATATACATAAGTAGGTCTGACCTAGATTGATACATAATATAATGTGGATTAAAATATAGCATGCGTCGTTTTCTCCATTAAATTTATGATCAAACTGTATCCCGGATCATCCCATGCATGGAACAAAGAAGCAATAAGGTATCTTTCATTATTCATGTCAAACCTTCCGACCTGCATCTACATATATGCATCCCCGGTATGCCACATCTTCTACAAACGCAAACTAGACTTTCGTCAGCTTCATTTGAGGCCATATTCTTGATCATTTAATTTCCAAACCACTTGAAAAGTTCAAACCTTGTTGGGGAGTTTATCCTTGTCTGTCTTTTGCTTTTTAATTAGGTCCCTTGGCTCCTCTTGTATGAAGAGAAGAAATTAGCAGTTGGGAAAATGGCGTTGAGAGATGTTGAGGCCACGCTGCCTCCGGGGTTTCGGTTTTATCCCAGTGATGAGGAGCTGGTGTCCTACTATCTCTGCAATAAGGTGGCCAACGAGAGTTTG
>JAVDBV010004540.1:0-13354 GCA_032619315.1 Piper longum | reverse complement strand
GTTTTATAACGAGCCAAACTCAAGCACACCCCTGCTCGGTTCGGCTCGGCTCGTTTACACCCCTACTTATGTCCTTTGGGTCACTGACCAAACTTTGATATTACTGTTAGGTTCTTTAGGCCCCGAAAAGTGACTTGCAATAGGTGTCTTTAGGCCCCGAAAAGTGACTTGCAATAGGTGTCACTAGCATATGTTAATGTAAAAGCCAACTCAAAGAATAAGGTTTTCTCATTAACATATATACAAATTACCAAGATCATCTACGACTGATGTGAGATAAATCCAATAATTTCTCTTCATACATTGAGTGTCCCCAAAATTATTATTGTATGACAAACTCCTTTTAAATCAGACCGTACCTACCTGGTAAAGGAAATTTTGACAATCAGCATAGGCAAACATCAAATCTTGAAAAACTCCGATAATTAGCGTAGGCAAACACCAAATCTCCCAAGATCGTAACCAAACTCTGATATCACTTCTTGGGCCCTTTAGGCCCTTAATTAAGTTCTGATATCACTTCTTAGGCCCTTTAAGCCCCTAACCAAACTTTGATACCACTATTAGGCCATTTGGGCCCCGAAAAGTGACTTATAATAGGTATCACAAGCTTCACTTAATCCAAATATAAACTCAAGGAATAACGCTTTCTCACTAGCCTATATATAAATCGCCAATATCATCTATGACTAATGTAGAAGTATGAAGGTAAATATTTAATGGTTGAGTTTAGTTTATAAGTTTTGGTTAAACAATAAGTTTAATTTAGATCGGCAAATATTCACCACTATAATTAAATCTTATTCAGAAATATTCACAACTATATTTAAACCTTATTCGGATGCATGTCAAACACAAGGAATATTTATAAAAAATTTGTGTAGATGTATCTTTAAGCATGAATAATCACACAATTATAGAGTATTTAGTTATATTATTTTGTGTCTTGTTATTGCCAAAATATAAAGCGAGAAAGATACATATAAAAAAAGTGTGATAAAATGTTAATAAAATATCAAGTGTTTGAAGTTGCTTCTATAAAGTTTTACAAAATATTAAAAAAAAAGGGTCAAGTTTTATTTATTTATTTATTAATCTACATCCATCTACTCTCCATCGTCGAATATAATTTTATTACTTCTCCTAATTTTAATTATAAATAAATAAAAATGGGGACAAAATAATCTAAACTTTTTTTAAAAAAAATTGTATTTCCATTGCAACCAAAACACGGTATTAATGCCAACCACACCTTGCAAGTTTAATCAGCTGTAATCCAGGCCTCGAATTCAACCTCTCCTTTCCTCTCCTTCCAAGAACAATCATATCTTCTAGATCCCAAAATAAGAAACAACGAAAACGATAATAAACAATCAACAATGACATCAAGGGGAGTGATCGATTCCTTACCTCCAACACAATTACATCAATATAATTAGTGATATACAAGAACGTTGATATGCAAATTCATTAATGCGAACACCTCCCAATTGTTTTCTTACATGATCATCTTCTTCCTCGTCCCCCATATGATCGACCATCGTTGATGCCATGAACTGTTGTTAGGCGCAGGGAGGTGATGATCCGATCCCGCATCCACTGCCTCGTCTCCACCTCCGTCGCCCTCTTCTGGTTCATCCTCTTCCTCAGCAGCCTCCGCTCCCCCTCCTCCCCTCCCACCCCCGTCAATGTCACGGCCACCTATAACGTTGTTGTTCATCAACATCCCATCCTTCCACAGCCAGCGCCAATGGTTGATTCTTCAACAACTCAAGTGGGTTTTGAGAAGACGACGAGATCTGTCAGCTTACCGGCCGATCCATGTCGGGGACTGTATGTCTACGTGCACCGGCTCCCGACCAGGTTCAACACGGACATGCTCAAGGAGTGCAACCGCTCGCTAAAATGGTCGGATATGTGCCTGTTCACCGCCAACCTCGGGATGGGGTTGCCGCTCGGGAGCAAGGGCAGGGTGTTCGGCAAGAAGGGATGGTTCGCCACCAGCCAATTCGCCCTCGACGTCATCTTCTACAACCGCATGAAGCAGTACAAGTGCTTGACGGACAACTCGTCCGTGGCCTCGGCCGTCTACGTCCCCTTCTTCGCCGGCCTCGACCTCGTCCGGTACCTGTGGCGGTACAACGTCTCGATCAGGGACGCGGCGTCGGTGGAGCTGGCCGAGTGGGTGGCGGGGCGGCTGGAGTGGAAGGCGATGGGTGGTCGCGACCATTTCATGGTGGGTGGGAGGATCAACTTTGATTTCAGAAGACAGACCAACAAGGAATCCGATTGGGGTAACCGGTTGCTGCTCTTGCCGGAGGCAAGGAACATGACCATGCTCAACGTCGAGTCCAGCCCATGGCACGGCAACGACGTCGCCATCCCCTACCCGACGTACTTCCACCCCTCCAACGACGCCCAAGTGCATGCATGGCAGAGCAGGGTGAGGCAGAGCAAGCGGCCATGGCTCTTCACCTTCACCGGCGCACGCCGACCCAACTCCTCGTCTTCTATCCGAGATCAGCTCATGGACCAGTGCCGAGCTTCCAAGAGAGCTCTGCTGCTGGAATGCGACCTCGGCCGAAAGAGCAAGTGCTTCCAACCTGACATCGTTATGAAAGCGTTCCGATCCTCTGTTTTCTGCTTGCAACCTCAAGGAGACTCTCACACTCGCCGGTCTGCCTTCGACTCCATCTTGGCTGGTTGCATTCCGGTCTTCTTCCATCCGGGCTCTGCGTATGTGCAGTATACCTGGTATTTCCCGAAGGACTACAAGAGCTACTCTGTGTTCATACCGGAGAACGATGTCAGAGGTGGAAACGTTAGCATAGAGAAGGTTCTCCTAGAAATACCTCCGGCGAGAGTGAGGGCGATGAGGGAAGTGGTGATAGGCTTGGTGCCCAAGGTGATATACGCTGACCCAAGATCGAGATTGGAGACGATAGAAGATGCATTCGATATTGCCGTGAAAAGGGTGATTGAGAGGGTGGGAAGAGTGCGGAAGGAGATGCAGGGAGCCACATTTGAGGGTGTTGAGGAAGGGAACAGTTGGAAGCATGCATTGGTTGGTCACGGAGGACCTCATGAATGGGATGATTTCTTCAACCATTAGATAGAAAAACAAAAAGCTGGGATTTATTCCTCTCCAGATGAAGCAGCCATTTTTACATGCATGTATGTGTATCAGAAAATAATTTTGTATCAGTTCTTTGTTACAAGTACATGAAATTCTTCGTAAGGTGAACACAGGAGTTAACACCTGCAGTGGCATGGTAATCATGTAGCTTTTTCTTTTGGTAATACAGTTGAGATATATCAGTCCAGTTTGTGTCAAATTTAGGCAAATTCTGGTGCTTTTTCATCCTGTGTGCTGTATCAGAAAATAATTTTTTATAGAGGAACTAGCACTTGAAAGGCCATTTATAAGTTATTCTCTTGGAGTAAGCAGATATGTATAAGTAAAAGCTCTGTTCATGATTCTTGCTGCTCTAGGAAATTGTTAGCAGTCTAGGTATATAGATTTAAATAAATAATCCATATAGTAGACGAACAGGAAATCATCATACGCATGAATGAAACCAAATTGTTTAAAAAATGGGTTTTGGGGACGCCGGGAAGGGTTGTTGCCGCCGTAGATGACCTCGATCGTCAGCGGTAGGGATGCTCGGCGCCCTCGTCGGCATCGCACTCCGACGAGGACACTTGTTACACTTGAAAAGAACACACCTCTAATTAAAATAAAATAAATAATAATTAAAACAAATAAACACCTTTAATTGACAATTGGACATATGCATCTAGCAAATTACCTCCATTTCTAATTATAATTTATGGTTTTTGAGCTCTGATAATCCTCATGGATATACAAATTTGAAACTACATTTAACACATAAAACAAGTGGAAAGACCTCAGTGCAATATTTATTACAACACCTAATGTTTGTTGTTAGACTTAAGAACAATATTACCTTTTTTTTGCACTATATTAATAACCATCCAATTAGCTGAAAGAAAATGTTATTTTAGAAGTGATATACCCTAATTTTTAGTGATTAATTTTACTATAGTCTAGCATAGGGATGTTAATTGAGTAAGCTAACTTTCGAGTATTTGGCATTTAGCATGGCTTGACTTTGACTCGAAACTCGACCTTTAAACGCTCGAGTTTGAATTCAACTTGAACTTGAATTGTACAAGTCTAGTTTGAGTAAGGCAGTGCTCAGACTCGATTTGACTCAGTTATAACTTAAACTCAACTTGATAAATAATATAATAATATACATAATATCACTTGTATACTCAAAATAAATATTATTATTAACTACGAACTAAATAATAGTGACGGTAGTTTTTTATTTTTTATTTTTTTATATTAAATTTAGGTCATCCTTCTAATCGAATGATTAAGATTAAAATTTTAGATAAAAATATCATTTACTCCTGGCTAAAATAGTCTTTTATCATATAAATATATGCTAATAAGTTTAATTGTAACTAACTATATTTATTTATATATAATATAATAATAAAATAGTGAGATAGTTTAGATGAGAGGTTTCGGTTTGATCCATGCTAACTATATTTTTTAAATGAGATATTTTTGACTTTATAATTGAGCTGGTTTCGAATTAAAAAATGAGCTGATTTCGAGGTGTGGGTTTAATCCATGCTAACTACATTTTTTAAATGAGATACTTTTAACTTTATAATCAAGCCATTTTTGAATTCACAAACGAGTTGATTTCGAGCGAGCTCATCAAAATTAAATAATTTAAGTATATTTAAACTCGAATTAAATTTAAAACAAAAAAAATGCTCGAGTTAAACTTAAACACCAAAAAAATATTCAAATCGATTTCGAGTATATATATTGAAAACTCGTTCGATTTTAAACCGAGTTTAAGTGAACTTCGAACTATTCAATTCGAGTTTTCGAGTTTGGGCACAAATTAAATTTGGCTTGCTTGCTTATTTAGCAATGCTAATCTAGCGGACACAGATGGTAGAGAAAATGAAAAGTAAAGAGCATAGCATTTCGCCTTGGAAAAAAAAGATTTATAGCCATTTCTGTGCTTTTTTAAAAAAAAAATGATAAAAGATGCCATTTTCAGCACCTAGAATAAAATGCCCAAATTGTCTTCTACTAAGCTCTTTTTTTTTTGGCACCGTATGGAGTTGTGGGACCCACAATGATTTTCAGAATTAAAAATGGCTTCGGTGCCATAAACGTGAGGGGCAAATTCGTCATTTACATTTTATTTGTGAATATCTGAGGCTTTCGATATATATGATGGTTCGCGTCGTCTCGCCTCCTCCCCGGCCACGCTCTCCCATGATCCGCACGTGCGTCACCGCATCCCCGCACGTGCGCAACCCCAACCTCCGGCTGCTCCTCCGGCGCCGGCGACCTCCCTTCCTCTGCCGTCTCCCGTCGAGGTCCGCCGGCCGCGGCGACCGGAGCTCCGTCGTGCCGGAGCTGGCCCTGGCCGAGGGACCCTCCTGCATCTTCATCGGTCCGTTGGAGACAGCTAGCAAAGAAGTTCTGGAGGCCCTCTACACCCAGGTCTTTCCTCTTGAGCTCTTCTACCATGGTGATTTGTATATTGAGATAGTTATGGATGATTTGTTTCCCCTAATTTGCAGGCGAGGGATGCGTATTACAGTGGGAAACCTTTGATTGTTGATGATATGTTTGACAAGGTGGAGGTATGAGCTAGTTGCCACCACTTATTCAGACTATACCTTTCATTTGGAAATAAGTAGTGCCTGTAAGTGTTATAGACCTTGGATTCATCCAAAAATAACTACACCTTTTAATCTCAATTTCCGTGTGGGACTAAGACCGTGGGAACACCACAAACCCATGTCATATGCCATTGGCATGTAACAGTAAGCTAAAATTGATTTGAGCGCTTGGATAATAAGCAATCTCTTGTTATATATTAAACAACAAGCCCTTGGAAGGTCGAATGATTTGGGTAATTTTATCTAAATTAAGTAAACTAAGCCATGTGATCTAAATTGCTGGGCAGTTACGTGCTGCTGATTTCTGATAATAAGCAATGCTGGGTTCGTTAATCTTACAAAATTTTAATTAGATAACCCTGTAAAAAGTAGTATGTATTCATTGTATTCCTTACCTTATAAAAGTAGCATATATTTATTGTACTCCCATAAAAATGGTTTACCCTGCTAAAAGGTAGTCCTCTTTATTTTTCGCATGATAGTATACCTTTTGGAAGAAACCATTCAGCATTCACTATGCAATATACATTCAATCTATATTATTTTTTCTAAAGAATATGATGAATATAATTTATGTTTGGTAAGATCGACCACTTCAATTTTTTCTAGATTTTACATTTATTTTTTGCCAACCAAACCTTTGCATAAAGTTTAACTTTTCATTATTTTGGGACAGTTGAGATTACGGTGGTATGGTTCGAAGTCCGTTGTGAAGTATCCACGTTGTAGTATTAGACGGCAATCTACATACGCAGATGCTGAGGTGATTTCCTTCAATAGATACATAGTTTAATCTTGTTTTTTGTATATAGACCTAGAATATTGTTTCTGATATCCTGTTGGAGTTCTTCACTGTTATCACTAATTTTCATTTGTGATTTTTCTGTATATATCCTTTTTGCTAATGTGGTCTTATTTTTTCTTGATAATGCTCGGTGCATGTTGGTGTCTTGATCATACCTAGTTTAGGGTTGATACTTTTGGCATCATTATGTGGAGTATGTGTTTGACTAGTGCAAATTACTTCTTGCTTGCAAATTTGTTTGATTTGGGTTTTACATGAAATTTAAGCAAGACTTGAATGTAGGGCAGGAAGACACATCACAGGTTGTGGCATTGGCGGGTGTGTGGCTTTTCATTTTGGCAATTGGTACACTGGTCTTTGTGGCTCCATCCTTGTATGCCATCAGCCTTGTGCATCAGGACATAGTTAGCTCAGGAGTTTTGCCTAGGAATGCAAGAGCTACCTTGGATTTTTTCACAGCGCTTAATGGTTTCCTTTTCATGGGTTTAGGTGTTGTGATTGGTTATCCTATTGCTTCTGCATCTGGTAAGTATATTGATTTTCTGTTATGGAATTACGAAAACATATTTTTGTAATGCACATGGATCTGTTGTTTGCCTGGTCAACTGTTCATATTTTTCTTGAATTTCATTTCTTATAGTTCGATCTCTTCAAGGCCTATGGAGAAGTGACTTGGTGGCAGTCAAAGGGTCATGCCCAAATTGTGGAGAGGAGGTATATATTGTTCCTAGGGTTGTAAACAAGCCAAGTGGCTTGCGAGCATTTTACATTCAGCTCAGTTTGGCTTGACTTCATGGTCATTAATTTTGTGCTCAATACCCAGTTTGAAATAAAAGGCTCGTTTGATCTATGAACAAAGCTTAAATTAAGGAGTTTTCGGCTCGGTTCAGCTCAAAACTTGAGTTTGATGTGTTTGAGCTCAATCAAATATGCGGCTCGACTTGACTTGTACAATATCTTTAATGCCAAATTGTTCATATAAGTTAATAACTTTTATACCATCAATAATTACTTTCATATAAATATTGCCAGTAGTTAATATATTAAATATATGCAAACTACTTTACTAGTTTGATGGTAGAAGCATTTATACTTTAAGTTATTTTTTTACAAAGCAAAGTATAACTCATCAAACTTACTGATGCTAAATTTCTAATATATAATGGTTGTGGTGATCCATACTCACTAGTTACTTAAATTAATGACTAGTTTCTTCTTAATAATTGATACATGTAGTTACAAACTATTTATTAATGGATACTTAGTATTACGTACTATAAAGTGCCAATGACTTACTACTTATAGCGGTATAACCAAGCCATCATTTCGTGAGCAGAATGTGTTCTAAGTTTGGCTTGAAAGTATATATGCATAAAAACTATATTTATTTTATAATTTTATCATTTTTTCTTGTGAACGAAAGATCTTTGCATAAACAATGACTTTGAACTCAATGGAACTATCATGCTGCTTGGCTTGGCTCAAAATTTAATTAAACACAACCAAATTTGAGCAAGCGAATGTTCAGCTCGAGCTTGGTTTGAAATATATAACCTGGTCACAAACTAGTTTAGAAACAAACTGATCATGAATAAAATGTTGACTCAGCTCGGCTCGTTTACAACCTTGATTGTTTCTTGTGTGATTTCTCTATTTGACCTTTTTTGGCAGTTATTCAATAATTTTTTTGTGAAATAATTCATGAGAGTATTCTTTTTCTTTGAAATGATGTATTTTAGGTATTTGCATTTGTACATGCTGATCAGTCAAACAAATCTCCTCATAGAGCAGAATGCCATGTGTGTGAGTGCTCCTTAGATTTCCGGACAAAGGTGGAGGTAGTGTTTTATTTGTCTCCTATATGCTTGCTTCACTTTGTTCTGCTTCATGTTAACTTAATCCTTTCCACTAACATGCATTTTATAGGATTTTGTTTCTCAAAACAAAAAAAATATTAATTTGTAGAATATGTATCAAATCCTGCTCGACTGAAAAGATTTGTCAATGGTTAATATCAATGTTGTGCTGTTCTTTCATATAACCGAGGTTGGAGATGATCATTTGTTTCAAATGCTGGTCTTTTATGCAGCGAACAGTTACAAGACCTGGAAAACAATGGGTTTACGGCCGCATTTACCTTGTGCCTGGAAGTGCATCCAGGAGAAGAAAGAGGACATAAGGAAGAAAAATGTCTTTCTGTGAAGTCTTTAGGCTGTCAGAGGTTCAATTCTTTCTAGTTTTAGCAGCAGAAAACCAATACTGTGACATTTTAGGTTGGCTTAACTTTCTAATGTAAGATTCTAAATAATAGCTAAAAGATACAAATACAGCTGGTCTTTTTTTTTAGTTTCAGAAAAAGAGCTTTCAGGAAAAGGGTAATAACTACACTCTGCTAATGTGCAAATTAGGTTTTGCTTCATTTGGTATTCATTTATTTGTTTAGGATGCCACTTTGATACACTGAATTGAGGCAAAATTAAGGATGGTCAAGAGTTGATGTTTTGAATGAATGCAGTGGCAATTGGTGTGGCATCTCATGTCGAAAATCTACCGCTTCCTAAAAGGTTTAGGGCTATGTTGGGGCCGAGAGATGCCCAGTTAGATTACATATATAGTCCAATTTTTTTTAAAAAAATTGGGGTAAATTATATATTCACTTACTAGATATTGAAATTGATTGTCCATGTTAAAGTGACTTTAAATGGAAATATCAGCTCAATTTGATACTTGTATATTTCTTTTATAAAATATTAAAAATGTTACTCTCGGCCATTGATGCATTGTAATTCACGGTCATGATCATTTCGAACATCCAAACTAGGGGTTTTTTGACCCAGAATCTAACTTGTGTGGAACTCTCTACAAAATTGATATTAGCATCAGTGAAAAAGCATAGCTCATAACACTGTTCACCCATGTACTTGGCCTAACGAGACTTAACTGGTTAATGATGGCGCATTAAAGCTGTTTTATCCTTGAACAAATCAAAGTGGTTTATGCGAGAAAAAGATACATGCACAAATATTATACATGCGTTTAAAAGAGGAGTAAGAACACTTAAAACAGGCAAAATATGTAGAGATCTGTTGTACAAAGATGATAGAAAAGCAAAGAAATTCTGAATTGTTCATAATTAGAGCAGACCATTGACAATAGCAGGGATACTACTACAAAATGAGAGAAGCAACATTCTTTTAGAATAAAATATTGAGCCCTAATTTGCAGGCATCAATTTGTCCTGTCTTTGAGTGAAACTGCAAAACAAATAATTTCACCTTAATACATCAGTTGTTACCCATAAATCTAAGCTAGATGATCCTCAAATGAGTAAAATCTTCGTCTCTGGATATATAAATCAGAAGATAACAGGAATCTTGTATCGCCCACCATAGCAAAAAGTCAATCAAAAGTGCACCAAATTGTATAGCAAAATCCAGATAAGCTGCACATAACAGAAAGAAAAAGATCTTACTGCTCCTGAATGCAGCAATTACCAAAATCAATGTTGCCACAATCTTGTACATAGCCTAACAACAGGAATACTGTTAAACAAAATGAAGTAACCATCGTTGCAAAAGAACCACAACACGCAATATTGAGGTGAGTAGATGTGCTTAGTCTTTTAAGAGAAGAGAATTGTAGATGGGCAGCAATAAGAATTGAGAAAATTGTATATGTTGCCACGTCATTCACTATGAAACCAAACACAAGCAAGCATCATCAAACATAGAATTGGAAGCACAAATTTCTGACTCCTTAAGAAGGTAGCATTCACCAATAATGATAACAGAACAGCAACAAATATAAGAAGAAACTAAAAATTACCAAAAAGACGCTAAATGATGCTAAAAGACCCTCTAGAAGAAGTGCACCATGACCACCAAACTCTTCTTCATCTATCTTCAATATCATGTTGTAATATGCATATATAATGGCGGAAGATAACACAAGGAACCTGAAAGGAAAAAAAATTACACTTTAATTCCCTCTCTGATCATGGACTCTAACATAAGTAAGAGGTGCATATGTTCAAAGTTCTGCAATCCTGGATTTTTTACAAGCAACTGGGTGAAAATGGCTGACAGGATCAATTCCATAAATGAAGCTTATCTCGTGTAATGTTTTAATGTCGCTATAAACATTTTATCTAAGCCAGCTTAAGAGCCATTTGATTTCTCTTGCGTTCAAATTGAAGGCTTAAAACACATGAAAAAGGCATTAATCAAAGAAAAAAATGAAAAGGCCTACGTCAATTTAGTCCATTTTTAAGCCTATACTTTCAATATAAGAAAAAAAAAACTTATATAAAGGTTATCATGCACCTAAAATGGCATTCTAATACACCACTCAAAAATCACTACAAGTTCTTCCAGTAGGTTTTCATTCTAAAAAACTCAAATAGCACAAAGACAATCATTCATCAAAACAAACTGGTGGTGTGGACTGCAAAGACGTGACCAACACCAAATTTATGCTTCCAAAATAAAAATAAAGGGCAGTCAAGAAATAAAGCAAATCACCTTAACAATCAAAAATTTTTTTTGAAGTGTCCTCATAACATATTTTCATATCACCAGATAACCTTGCCAGGTATTCCCTATTTTTAAGTTATATATAACCTTAGCTCTCATTTCTCATACAAACCCCCCTCTTGTCTTTCTGTAACATGTGATAACAAAACTCTAAAACAGAAAAATCTAAGTACTATTTTACCTAATGGAGAGCCACTTGAACTAGGGAACTATATTTCATCTTCTAATTACCCACAAATCTAATACCTCAACTCATCCTATATGTTGACCTAATTGTGCTACAAAGGTAGGATAAGAAATAAAAACATGAGGAAAAAGTCCTATTCATACAAGACAATTCCATTAAAACTCATTCCAATTATTGAACTTTATTACAATTTTATCAAACAAGATTTTTAATTGGATTAAACTGTTTAAAAGTAAGATTTCTTATGACCATCTGCTACTAGTCTTTTCGAGAAAAGGTACAACATTCATTCTATCTAATTTTCTACTCTCAATGCCGCCTAAAGACAGCATTATATAATAGTTACTAAGATTACAGGCGAAATTGATGTAAATAAGATGACAAAATAGCTTCAACAAAAAAATTAGAAGTAAAGGCAATAAAGAAAAATTAAAAATTGGTTCGGAAGGGAAGAGTAAAGAGTGCAACTTACACCAAAATCCATTTTGCCCCAATCAAGGGAATGGCTCCCCACACCAATCCAAACACAACACCCATAAACTGTCTAATCCAATGCAGTACATCGCATAATTGATCCTGCAACGCAAAAACAAAAACCAAAATCACAAGTCAACTCTTACCAAACATGTACCACAAAAGAAAACAAACAGAACCCAGAACAATACCTTATCCAAGGAAGCATCGGGATCCAAGAGCTTGGCGAACTTGAAAGGCGAGACATGATCATTCTGGCGTTGCAACTTGGCCGATTTCCTTTCTTTCATGGCAAAAACTGGTCGAATCAATACCACCCATAGGTCGAGAAATCCAAGAACACCACAAAAATCAAAAGCCTAGCATTTTGGAACGAGATCAAACGAGAGAAAATTGGGTTCTAATGTTTTGTTGTGGGATTTGCTTGTTACTCTGTTTTTTTTTTTTTTTGGTTTTTCTTCGTCAAATTGGGATTGAACTTTGGAGGAGAATCATGTATCATGCGGTGTTCTGGAGATCTGGAAGGGACTCTTTAGATGTGAGAATTTGTATATATATATATATATATATTTTTATAAGTATGACAGATTCCGAGGCTTAGATAGCCTCTTATTAATAAAACCGGAATTAAAAATCACGCTTTAGTGAAACAAATAAAATAGAGTTTTTATCGGTAAATGGAAGCCAATTTTTTATAACACCTGGTGGTGAGAAAATCAAATTAAATTACAAAAAATGGAAAAATTTAATTAAAATACCAAAACATCCTCAAATGGAAAAACAAAAATAAATCATATTATTTTAAGGGGCAGCCCGCGCCGCCCCTCACCTCTGACCATGGGGTGGCCGGCCAGCCAGATGCACATGAAGAAAAAAATAAATTACCAAAAAAAGAAATTTAATTAAAATAGCAAAATTACCCTTAAATAAAAAAACAAATAAATTTTATTTTTTAAAGAGCAGCCACTCCGATCATGGGTTGGCCTGCCAGTCATTGCAGCCCACACCCAAACAAAAAAAAAAAGTTCCCACCGGACAACGGTAGGGTTTATTTCTTGTTTTCCTTTTCCGCTTAGGATGGGTTGTAATGGTTGGCCTGCTGCCCCTGTGAAACCCCAGCTTCGGGTTTTTACTGCTTTACCCGATTCGGGCCAATCTCGAGTCGGTTTAAGTCAATTTAGCATTCAGACCATGAGTATGAGACCCAAAAAAATATATGAGCATGCTATGAAGATTAAGTATACTCGATATACAAATGATAACTTCAGTTATTTTACAATATAGCATGAGTTATTAACATATACTCGAGGTATTCTTTTTTGCTTGTGTTAGTATAGAGTTTTAGGGCTAGATCTAGAATATTGTAGTGTTTAGTATCCGTTTTTTAGTTTTTTTAGGGAATCTCTTTTACATGCATCATAAAGATTTCAGAATATCGGGTTACTCCTATGGGCCCAACTTGATTTGAGTCTCAGATCTTTATCCGATCGAGTTCAGGGTTTTGAGGCCCATTTAGCTTTCTTATCTATATTTCTATCCATAGAGTCACTTTTAGATCTAGAGTCAGTTTCAACTTTTTTTGGCATCAATCCAAGCTTTCCGTCTCTATAT
>JAVDBV010004539.1:0-12082 GCA_032619315.1 Piper longum | reverse complement strand
CCCGATCATTATATATATATATATATATATATATATAATGATCGGGGTGATTCGAATTGTGAACGAGGGAGAGCAAAGATTCCCCCACCCACCGCCCTGACTTTTCTACTACCCCATCCTTCGCACACAACGACACGCTCTTACCATCTTCTTCTCTCCTCTATAAAACCTCCCCCCTCCCTTCCTCCTGCCACACCTGCTCTAAGCTCCAATCCTATTCATCTCTTCAACTTAGCAAGTCAAGAGATAATAAGATCGCAACCTCCAATTCAAAGCAGATATATCCTGTATATATAACGTAGAACTGCTAGCAAATGTAATATATAATATACATATTTGATAGTAACTAGTAGTCCTAGTACTCCTAGTAGTATTAATTATAGGGAAGACATGGTGGAGGCAATGGCCGGCGGCGGCGGCGGACGCCGGTTCCGAGGGTCGGAGGCGTTCCGGGTGGCTGTGCAAGTGGTGCAGGGGCGGTGGTTCATGGTGTTCGCCTCCTTCCTCATCATGTCGGCGGCGGGCGCCACCTACATATTCAGCATCTACTCCAAGGACATCAAGACGTCGCTGGGGTACACCCAGCAGACCCTCAACACCCTGAGCTTCTTCAAGGACCTGGGTGCAAACGTCGGCATCCTCTCCGGCCTCATCAACGAGGTAACCCCGCCGTGGGTAGTCCTCGCCATCGGCGCGGCCATGAACCTCTCCGGCTATCTCATGATCTGGCTGGCCGTAACCGGCCGCACCGCCCGCCCTGCCGTCTGGAAGATGTGCCTCTACATCTGCATCGGCGCCAACTCCCAGTCCTTTGCCAACACCGGCGCCCTCGTCACCTGCGTCAAGAACTTCCCGGAGAGCCGCGGCGTCGTGCTCGGCCTCCTCAAGGCCTTCGTCGGCCTCAGCGGCGCCATCATCACCCAGCTCTACCACGCCTTCTACGGCGACGACTCCGAGTCGCTCATCCTCCTCATCGGTTGGCTCCCCGCCGTCATCTCCGTCGTCTTCCTCTACACCATTCGGATCATGAAGGTGGTGCGCCACCCTAGGGAACAGCAGGTCTTCTACTCCTTCCTGTACATCATCCTCGGCCTTGCCGGCTACCTCATGGTGGTTATTATAGTGGAGAAGCAAGTGCAGTTCAACATGGCCGAGTACCGCGCCTCCTCCGCCTTCCTCCTCCTCCTCCTCTTCCTCCCAGTCGCCATCGTCATCAAAGAGGAGCTCTCCATCTACAAGCTCAAGAAGCTACTCTTCTGCAACCAGACGTCGTCGAGTACTGCCGCCAACCAAGTCTCCATCGACGTCGACAAGCTGCAGCCTGTAGCAGCAGCTGATCTCTCGGCGCCGGCCACTGGTTCCACCACCGATCGCGAGCTCCTCCCTTTCTCGTCGGCCACAACCGCTGCAGCTTATCCGGCGGAGAACGCGAAGCCGTCCGGTGCATGGTCGCGATTCGTGAGCATGTTCAAGTCGCCGGAGAGAGGGGAGGACTACACAATTCTGCAGGCATTGGTGAGCGTTGACATGCTGATACTGTTCTTTGCGACCATCTGCGGCGTCGGGGGGACACTGACGGCGATCGACAACATGGGCCAGATCGGGGAGTCGCTGGGCTACCCGAAGCGGAGCATTAGCACGCTGGTGTCGCTGATCAGCATATGGAACTGCGTCGGCCGGCTCTTTTCCGGCTTCGCCTCCGAGATCGTCCTCACCAAGTACAAGTTCCCTCGCCCGCTCATGCTCTCCATCATCCTCCTCCTCTCATGCGTCGGCCACCTCCTCATCGCCCTAGCCGTCCCCAACGGCCTCTACTTCGCCTCCGTCCTCATCGGCTTCTGCTTCGGCGCGCAGTGGCCGCTCCTCTTCGCCATCATCTCCGAGGTGTTCGGGCTCAAGTACTATTCCACCCTCTACAACTTCGGCGCCGTGGCCAGCCCTGTCGGCTCCTACATCCTCAACGTCCGAGTCGTCGGCCACCTCTACGACGACGAGGCCGTCAAGCAGCGCGCCGCCGGGGTCCTCCGTGCGGCCGCTGACGAGCTCATCTGCATGGGGAAGAAGTGCTTTAGGCTCTCCTTCTTCATCATAGCCGGGGTGACGCTGCTGGGGGCGGTGGTGAACATGGCGCTGGTGGCCAGGACGAGGGAGTTCTATCGGGGGGACATATATGCCAAATTTAGAGAGGCGGCGGCGGCAGAGCCGGAGTCGCAAATGTGGGCTATGGCCGCCGACGGTGGTCGGGCGGCGGGGAAGATGGTCGACGACGACGACGACCAGGAGAAGTCGACGACGACGAAAGCAAAGACGACGTCGGAGGAGAAGCAATAACTTCGGTTTTGATAAACAGGAGGAACGAACGACTAAGTTTTGAAAGCTTGCACGATTTGACAAGACGAAGATGAATGATTACACCAAGGATTATACTGCAAAGATAAAAAAGCCAAAAAGGCTTTCTAAGATTATAATTGGGGAAGCAAAACATGGTGTAATTAGTTATCTTGCCTCAATTGAAGTGGTGAGGCTGATTAATGGAATTAGGTTATGATCGTCCATTATTACTTGCCTGTGCTTTTTGTATGGAGTACGTGCATGATTGATCGGAAAGAAACACACCACCCCATCGTTATTAATTATGTGATGTACTGATTTTATCTTGAGCAATTTTTTTGTTCATATTTGCTATTTTGGATTTGGGCAATTAATTTTACTCTATTATATATTATATTTTTTATATTATTTTAAAAGATACGACGTTTTTTGGTTCAACTAGAATTGACGAATTCGAATTAGACATGAATATAGTTAAAAAAATTAAATAAATGCAGTATTCAATTTAGGTTTAGATCATACGAATACAGATATTTGAATTCAGGTAGTGATATATATCATCATATATCTTAATCATGTCTAATCCGAACTTATTTCACTCTAGTTCTCATTAGATTAAATTTAGACTCCCGTTTTTGTTTATTTGACTAGTAAGTCAAGCTATCTACACAGCTATCAATACCAAGTAATTAATTCCAATTTAAAACCGGTTGGATCATCTCATTGTCAAAAAAACGATAAAAGTAATGTTTTCATTTTTTTTATATTGAATATATATACACCAATTTTGACTCAGGCCTCCATTTTTACATCGTTTCTTTCTTTAAAAATGCATGACGACATAACGTTTTTTTTAAACTAATTCCATTGTTTTATGCCCACAGGCTTCTAAAATAATGCCCTCTCGACTAGTAAGGTTGCTTGAAAGAAGCCAATTGACTGATTTTGAGTACTCGTAGCTGCCCTACATCTTGGAGAAAAAGATGAAAGATCCATTCACAACTCACAACAATACTAATTAATAAATTGATAACCTTTTAAATAGGATATTGCCCAGCTCATAGATCGAACAATATATATAGTTTAGCTGTAGATGCCGCTTACTGATTAATTGATTGCCGGTGACCAAATTGAGTGTGACACAAATTGCACCGATTCAAACTTCATGGTGTGAACAACCGATTTTTAATGCCTATATCTATGTTTGCCTAATTTTGACAAATTGTTCCTTGTTTGCCTACTCATTTGCCATTTGTTTCACATGGTCCGTTCAGCTGGCTTCAATTACTTAAAAATGTATATAGCACCCCCCTTCGTTTCGTTAAGGATATTAGCAATGCAATGAGTTGGCCCTCGTGTCAATCCGAATGATCTGTTCTTTTCTACGATGGTCAATATTAATGGCTAGGCCAAAAAGATATTTCTGGTCGCTTCTTCGATAGCATTTGTTTCGTTCATAACAAATCAAAAACGCAGTATGCCATTTATATATAAACATATACTCACCAGATTTTTGTTAACGTCTATGATTTAGCTGATGTAACTTTTAAAGCTACAGCTTAAAGCTTTATAGCTGTATCCAAGAAGTCATTCAGCCAAAGTGGATACTGTTTATAACATGACCCAATTAATATAATTCTTAACGATGGCAGTAGCGTGTAATAATCCTCTTGCATATACAATCACCTCATTACACCGCAATAGACGCCGATGTTAAGAACGACAAGAGCACAGAATTAGGTTCATGTCCGAAAGGGCATCACAATCTTCATTATTTGATCACATAGTTTGGTCTTAGGCCGTGGGTTTTGGGTCAGATCATGGGGCAGATTGCCTCCCGGTTGCTCCGAAGTCTGATAGATGATGATCCGTGGGCCTTGGAGTTCCTGATGATTAAATAAAATAAATTAAGCTCTTATCATAACTGAATTTTAAAGAAACGCAGAAGTACACTTCAAAATTAATTGTGAATAATTATCAAATTAAAAAAAATAGAAATGTCCGATACCAATTAAGAAAGAGCATTAAATTGTTCGTTGACACATACGGAAGCATAGTCCACATATTTGAATTGCCGAGGGAAGGTCACACATCTGTGATCTAACTTAGTCCGAACTTTGGCTTTAGGCAGCAGGGCTTGTTTGATTGAAGACGGTTTGAACGTGACATCGAAACTATCACAATAATTGCATGAACGCGGAATTTGGAACCATAAATGTACTACATATTCCTGGTCATGCATAGAAAATGAGATGCATCACCATGTTTTTTGTTCTCATGCAAAACAGATTCATCACCATGTTAATAAAACAACAAAATAAAAATATACCTGCTCTAAAGGTAAAAGATTTTGAGTTTAAAAGAAGATTTTTTTTGCAAGCAATTAGTTTGTTTTTTTACTCAACGATGTCTCACTTAACTTCACATTCGTTTACCACGTGGGATTAAAGGTTAAGTCTTACGTATAATATTTAATATTAGGTCTCTTTCAATTTTTATATATATATTTTTTATATGCATTCATTGTAAGAAAAGATACAAAATTACAAATTACATGAGATTAAGCCCATATTTACCCACTAGTGGAAAACTGGTTTTTTGTCACTGAAATCTGGTCTCTGTGACAAACTCGACTAATTTATAACCGAAAATTTCAGCGACATAAGATCTATTTTCCTCGTACGAAGTTCACTTGCCACAAATTCATGTAGTGAATAAAATGTTATAAAATTATATTTTCAAAAATTGTGTAGGTAATAATCATTGAATGTTTTAAAACTAAGTTTAAATTAAAATTTTAGTATTTGTGAATGGAGGTGGCAACGAGTTGAACTCATCTTTAGCCTTTTCCAGGAGAAAATTTTTTATGTAATTATTATAAGAATAGTGTTATACATATATTTTCCACTTATGTTACAAAATAAAGGTTAAATATTAGTTGTGGTACATATATTCTCCACTTACGTTACAAAAAAAGGTTAAATATTAATTATGGTTCAAAAAATCTAACTTAAAGAGTTATATAAAGACGTAGATGGTGAACACGAGTGTTAAATGTACCGGAAACATTTCTCTTATCGGAAAATAAAAGCAATACTTGGTCGGGAAATTCTACTCCATGAGCTCATAGGACTGGAACGTAAATAACTTGGGTTGACAAAAACCCTAGCCAAGCTCTTTCGTAAGACTGAGCCAAGCCCCATTTTAGCTCTATTGGCTCAAGTTATTCTCTGCCTGTGAACTGCCCACACTATAAGAAAACAAGAATTTAGTGGCTGGAATTTTGCCCCTGAAGCTTTACCTTGTCCCTGTGAACCTTGCCCCAATATTTTTTTTTTACCATAGTGACTAATTTCGTCACTGAAGCCTACAGTGAGAACCAATGCCACATTACTTGGGTGGTTGCCACAATCAATTAAAAATGACACAAATAAAGGTTAATGATGATTCTTTTTGTTTTGAAACAAGTTAATGATGATTTCGGAAATGAAATTTGATGATAATTCTTCCAATTTACTGGAAAGTGGAAACCATAAAAATTTGACCCAATTTTTTTACTTCATTTACAGACACAAATCTCAAAGGGTTTATAACATCTGGTGCAAGTCCATAATCATCTGGGCCTTCAGGTGTGTAGATGCATTAGTCGTTGCAGCTACACCAGCAATCTATCAAAATCCCGCCCAAGCCCCTTCACGTGCCATACTGCCAACGGCATCGGTCACTTTCACACGTGCCATGCGGCATATGAATAGAGGTGTTAATTAAGTAATTCAACTCATGACCATTTGATATTCGATTCGATACGATTCCGTTATTTAAATACTCAATTCGAACTCAAATCTTATGAGCCGAGTTTAAGCAAGATCGTATTCGACTCGACTCAACTCGATTATAACTCAAATTTAACTCAAACTTGACTTGTAGCCCGACTCAATCGATAAAATAATATAATAATATAATTATATATATACTAATAAGTTTAATTGTAACTAATTATATTTATTTATATATAATATAATAACAAAAATGTGAGATAATTAAGATGGTAGATAATTAAGTCTTTGACAAGGTTGTGGGTTTAAATCACGCCAATTTTATTTTTTTTAATTAAGTTAAATGAGTTAATTTCAAGTTTACGAAGGAGCTTTTGTCAAACTCAAATATATAAAAAATATTTAAATTAAATTCAAGTATATATATTCAAAACTCGTTCAATCTCGAGTTCGAACCTAACTCAACTCATCTCGCTCGATTAACACCCGACTGAACCTAATTTACAAATTTACCTTCATTCCTCATTCTCCGATGGTCTCGCCGGCAACGGCGGTGGAGGGGAAGGATGTCCTCGGAGAACCGGCCTCCGGCAATCTCAAAGTGGTCACCGTCACAGGCATTCCCGGCGGTTCCGGCCGCAGGAAGCTGGCCCGGGCAGGGCTGCTCCAGTTCTTGGACGACGAAGCGGCCGACGCCGAATCCGAGGAGGATGATGTCTCCGGTAGCGAGGAATCCGATTTCATCGACGACTACGGCGTCGGTAAGTGGAGTTTTTCCTTTTTTCTGCTGCTGGCAGATTGCTTGTTTTGGCTGTTAGGGTTTTGGTGATGTTGAATGGTGTCCAGGTCGATATGGCGATGTTGTTTTGCTGTCTGATGTTTATTTGGGCGGCTCGGACACTCTCGTGTGTGTGAGCTATGGTTTGAATGATGGTTGTTCTCTATGGAAGTAGTCCTAGTTGGAATCATTGCAATTGGCGTTACATGTGTAGCCCCCTCCATGTTTGGGTCGGTGATGTTGTGTTGGAGATGGTAGTTTGTATAAGGATTCGTTGTGTTTTTTTGTTGATGGTGGAGTCGTGGTCTACAGCTTGTCATTTTTTTGCGCTTTTCCGATGCCTTGTTTCTTTTGCTGTTGTCATTTCTTAGATGATGAATTAGCGGTTTCAAAGCAATGCTGGCGGAGTATGATGCGGAACATGAGAAGTATATACGTGAGCATTTTGCATCTAGGTCAAAGTGTGTCGCAAACACTGATGAGTGGGAAGACACTAAAGATTTGGATGGTAGAGAGGAGCTAGGACCAACGAAGGCTGGCCCGAATATTTGGAAGGTCAAATGCATGGTGAGGATTGACCTCGTTATTGCATGTTTATGTGATTTACTTGCTTATTTTTTATGTATTCTGTGAACATGTAGAATTACTTTCCTGAGAATGAAGCCCCTCATTTGCTTTTTGTTCAAAACAAAACTTTCAATGTCTCTGTTGGAACATGGGTTCACATGAAAGCTGGAATTTATAATGGGGATCTAGCCAAATCAACATTGTAAAGCACAAACGAGTTGGTTTAAAGCATACTTTCTCTGCAACTATTTGATCTTGTTTGTTGTTAACAGGTAGTAGATTTTGATAGTGAAAGGGAACGAGTGATGATCAAGCCGATCCCACGGATCGATCTTCAAGCCAGAGCCCAAAAATTTGTAATTGACTCAATCTTTTAGTTTGTCATCGTGATTAATTATTGCAACAACGCCTAAATGTAATACTGGTGTTTTATTATGTTTTTATGCCTCTATTTTTCGTCTGTAGCTATGAGGGGGGCATGAAGGGAGTTATTATTTATGTGAAGTAGCATCCCTTTTGGAGTAGTTTGTTCACTTATAATGTCATCTCTTGTCAGCTGTTTTAAATTTGCTAGTTAACTTTATCTTGCTGTTGAATTGAGCATTTAAACATTTTATAATGGATGTAGGAGTGGTAACATTAGCTGATGCATAGAAGTGTTTCAAATTTTCTTGTTCTTTTTCCTCCACCTTATCCATCTCAACTGCATGGATTCTAATCTTAGATCCATGTGAATACGGGTGAAAGTTGTGATGGCCCCTTCCTAATGCCACATCCCTCCGCTTCTATATAGCCTTGGGAACGGCAATGCTTGAGCATTGATGGAATTATGGAAGTGGTGTTTGAAGTATTGGACTGAATTTCCCCATTGTAATGCTTATAATTTTACTCATGTTGAAGGTTTATTTTTTATTTTTTATTTTACTTTTTTTATTTAGTGAGTTGTGATCATGGATGTTTTTATACCTAGGAGTTTAATGAGTAGTGAATTGGAGCTGAACTCATTTATTCTGGTTTCTTACAACTATTAGAGTTGGCATAGTCAACAATAATGATTTAGTTTTTAACAAATCTCTTGATTTCCCATCTTCTTTTTGATATTGAAAGCTGTGTGGGTGCTTCCTTTTCTACTTTTTCATCCTTCCATTATCCTCTTGTCTACATTTTTCTATGGGATATTGTTATATTGGCATGCTTTTGATTTTCAGGATCGTTTTTTAGCAAACTAAATAATTATTGTGTTTTAACAATTGCAGGGTGGTGAAGTGACTTGTAAGCCAGCTACAGTACCAGTAGCTCAATTGATCCGCCCGTTTCAACTGAAGTATATTTTGTGGCTATGATTTTTATCTTTTTAGTCAATTATCTTCTTCTTTGATGGATCTGGTTTGATGTGACATGATTTTATTTTTGTTAGGGATTTTCAAACTCGTATAGAAAGCCGGCGTGATCAACAAACTATTGAGATTTTGAGATACTAGATGGTATGATGTTGAAAAGTGGGTTTTTGTACAAGAAAGTGTCACGTGGATCATTAAGCAACTGGGAAATTCTGCCTTCTGCAAGTGAGATTCAAAAGTTTGAAATGCCTGAAGGTGGAGTAGACAATGCTGATTTTTTTTCATCTGTTCGTGATGGAGGAGGTAAGCAACGCTTTCGTGTGAAAGATGAGAAGATGAATAGAACTTGTGAAACCTCATCAGGGTCTAAAGTAGCAGATCGTTTTAAAGAACTGGACTTTGTTTTGATCAAGTAACCTTTTGGTTCATGATTATTTATGCTAGTTTTTTTATTATCCTTTGCTATCTCTCTTCATGTTGTGTTTTGTTTATTTTGTGCAGCCAAAAGGATTTTGGGTGATTATCTCATTGGAGGAGTACTCTCTTAAGGTATTTGATGTTTTACACAAACAGTACGTAGATGTTTTCCACGTTTGTTGTAATTGTGTAGGTTTATGTATTATACTTTAATCGGTTGAAGGAAGCCCATCGTTTAAGATCTTTGTTTTTATCTCCAAATTTAAGGTTTTCTCTATCTGTATAAGCAAGTTTTGGAGTTCTACTAGAATAATGAAGGTCTTTGTTAATTCTAATCCGTTTTCTTCACTTTGAGTTTTCTAGATTTTGATTTGGAGAATTTCTCTTCTGGATTTAAACTCTTTTTGCCATTTGAATTGCTACTGTGTATTTTATGTGTTTTATGAAGAACAAGTGTTTAATAATTGCTTGTGGCGCCTTTTACTTGGTAATCCAATACTTTGCCATGTAGTGAAACAACATTCTGTTCTATGCATTATGCAATTTTATTTATGCATGTCCTTCCGGTTGTTTCCTTGATGAAACAAATGGCTTACCTTATGTTCCTTACAAGCATTTTTATGTCTGTATCTGATGCATTTTGCTTTCTTGGCTTTTACCTTGGTAAACTTGCACCGTGTTTTTGCTGGTTGGCCAAAAATTGCCCCTAGTTTGTAATAATTAGAACCAAGCTGAAAGTTGCCATCTTTTTCTTGTCATCTCCAAATCTTCTTCTTCTTGCTTATCATATTTGTTACCTTCCCGCTTTCTTAAACTCCTCCATAGTTTAGATGCCAATGTCACAACCTATTGGCGTATAATTCTTTGTTGTAGCACTTTGTCCTCATCTCTCTTTGTGGTCGTCGACTGTTGTTACTGCACTATCGTTTATCCCGTTTGCAACTGTTGTTTCTCTCCATCATTTGCCAGCATCATCATTTTCTTTACATCACTTTGGTTGGATGCACTGTTACCAATTGATGCCAACTTAATGCAAGATAACTTGAGAAGAAAAAGCTCACAAAGATTGCACTTCTCTCTAATCTTGAAATCACAAAGAAGAAGAGCAAGGAGTAGTACAAAGCGAAGGAAAATATTCTTGTATTCAATAATGATAGATTGATGTGGCAAATAACCTTAAGTGCTTGTATTTATTGAACAATACATAAAATCCTACTTGAACTAGAAAAAATAAATAAGATTCCAACTGGTATATGAAACAATTAAATATGACTCAAATAGGAATCCAAATAAACATTGACTCTAACTTATTATAAGACTTAAATACTTGTGCAACTAGAAACTCTTCTATTAGACACTTCTAATATAACTAGAAAATATAATAACTACTAAAATTGAATATTGTCTTTGGTTGAAAAGAACTCGACCTCGAGTTCTAAAGGAGGTCAATCTTTAAAATTTCTTGAAGAAAGACCACGAGAAGTCTTGTTTGTATCATACAATGATGAGTTAAACTATGCGTCATCAATCCCCTCTTCTAAAAAAAAACTTGGCCTCAAGTTTGAAGCTTCATGTTCTTATTAACAGTGAATTCATATTTGAGAGACAAGTGTTCATCCAATCACTCCAATTATGATTCCAAACTTGACAAATTAATTTTTGAATCAAAAGCTTCAAGCAATCATTGATAACATCTTGATAATATGGATCCTCAGAAGACTATTCAATTAACAAGTCGGGTTTAGATAAAACTATAATATATTCTAACAATGAGGATGAGGATTTTTCAAGATCTTTTGTAACAATCAAATTAAGAATATCCTCTTGTGGCTCGTCAATTGTAGTATTCGTACAAGAAATATCTTTAATTGAATTGTCAATAATAGGTTCGTATTAATTATCATCAACTTGTGCAAGAACTGTAGGGACTGAGCCGGTGGAGGTTGTTGTTCAGGTAGAGTAAATTGAGGTAAAATTTGATGACGAACCACCTGTTGTTTCACAGCTAAAAGTACTTTAGTAAATACCATGGTAGCTGTCACAGGTCTAGTCCATGGGACGAGACGGGACTAGGATTTGGTGGTTGTTCCTAGGGTTCCCGTGTCCAAGAGAGGTGGTCGGAGCATCTCGGTGGTGAAAACAACCTACCACACTAATCCGTGTTATGTTGCATGCATGGAACATGGTGCACAAGGGTGTCGGGAGCGGCAGTCCATGCGGCTGATGTATCAGTAATGCGTACCGAGCATAGGGCCGTGTCGGGACCAAGAAACATCATGACGGGTGTGGTGCGTGATGCATCTGTAGCCGAGTGCTGGTGACTGAGCACCATCGGCTAAGCGTCACGAGCATGGGTTGTGCATGATCGATCAGTTGTACCGAGCAAGGACCAGGCATGATCGATCACCAGTGCCGAGCGCATGTCAAGCGGTACCGAGCATTGAGCGGTATCTCGGCATGATCGATATGAGTAGCGGTATCGGGTCTCGACATGATCGGTACGAGTAGCGGCACTGGGTTGCGGCAGGTGCGGGTAACGCGTGCGGTGATCGGTAGCGGTACCGAGACCCAGTGCTAGCGCGTACCGGTATTTGGAGCGGTCAGTGTATTCGAGTGTGCGAGCAATCCCGGTACATGGAGCGTGCATCGAGCGCTATCGGTAGCGAGTACCGGTACCCAGGATTGGTGGCCAATACCCGGTAGCGGTACTTGTGGGCATGATCAGTAACTGGATACCTGTATTTGGAGCGGTACCCAGTCCCATGCGGTGTCGAGTGCCGATAAGTAGCGGTGCTCGAGTTCCGGCATTCTGGTCGGAAATTGCCACAGCGCCGGGAGGGTGGAACTCTTGGGTTCAATTGCTGGACTTGGTC
>JAVDBV010004538.1:0-11601 GCA_032619315.1 Piper longum | reverse complement strand
CGTTGATGGAGAAGGAGAGGTTCGCCGGCCATGGAGGCGGCGGCGGAGGCCTGCCGCCGCCCTTCGGCGGGCGACTCCAGTCGTTTCCGTCGCCGTCGCCGGTGAAGTTGGAGATTTCGCCGCCTCCGGGATCGTCCTCCGGTCAGCCGGAGTTCAGCAACGACCTGGATCTCAGCGCCATGCTGGACTTCCCGCCTCGGAACCGCGGCCACCGGCGGGCGCACTCTGAGATCTTGGGGCTCCCCGACGACATCAGCTTCGACAGCGACCTCGGCATCGTGGGAGGGCCGGGGGAGGGGCCTTCGCTCTCCGACGAGGCCGACGATGACCTTTTGTCTATGTACATGGACATGGAGCAGTTTGGCGAGCCGTCTCCGTCACCGGCGAATGAGCGACCGAGAGTGCGGCACCAGCACAGCCAGTCTATGGACGGGTCGACGTCGGTGAAGGCGGAGTTGCTGGCCGGCGCTGGGTCGGAGGGGCCTTCGGCGGTCGATGCCAAGAAAGCTATGTCTGCTGCCAAGCTGTCTGAGCTTGCCTTGATTGATCCAAAGCGAGCAAAGAGGTATAAACAGTTTTGTTTTGTGTTTAATACAACTCTGCTAATGCTAACTAAGTGATGATGATTAATGTTTGCATTATAAAAACTCTTGAGTAATCATGAATGAATTTACTCTTTCTTTGATTGATTTAAGCGTGCAAAGAGGTAAAAGTAACATTTTTAGTTTGTTAATAATCCAATTCTCTTATACCTGAAGACATTGAACTAACAGTTTGAGTGTCATAAATTAGCTCTGGTTTTGGTTTCATAGCGTGCAAAGAGGCAGAAGTGACATGTTGATTTGGGCTTAGCACCAACTGTTCAATGCTTCTCAGTGTTGAATTGTCTCTTCGCCTATCAAAGAGTTTGATTTGCTATTGATTGTGCATGCATTTTTGTTGAGGTTGGCTTTGCTAGAAGCAATTGACCATTGACAAGTGGACTTCTATTTTATGACACTTCCATTTGTTTTTGTGATGATTCTGTTGTTTTTTTATAAGTTGATTCTGATACGCGGTTGGAATTTGTGTGCATTATGTTCTGGTCCCTATTTGAATACTCTGTAACCTTTACTTTGTTATCTTGATTTAGTTGAACAGTAATTCTTTATTATGAGAAAAATAGCATGTTTGATGCTAGAGTTGACTTGTTAGTGGTTAGTGATTGCTTCTATTAGCTTTAAATATTCATCAAATTTGACTTCAATTGTTATTTTTTTTATGGTTGGACTTACGATGTATTTAAAATACAAAATTATAGTTCTAGAGTCAAGTGTTTATCAGGTGCTTAAGGTTCTCATTACCGTGCAGCTGCAGTGACAATCTTGCCTAGTTAGTTAGTACTGCAGCATTTTTTGCACTGATACAATGCTCGTTTTTTGTATAGGATTTGGGCTAATAGGCAATCAGCTGCTAGGTCGAAAGAAAGAAAAATGCGCTATATTGCAGAGTTGGAACGCAAGGTGCAGACTCTTCAAACTGAAGCAACCACATTGTCCGCCCAATTGACAATGTTGCAGGTAAATATGGTACATTGTTTGTTGTTTGTTGTTTGAGGTTAAATATTTTGATTCCCATGGATCCATGTTGATAAGGGTTCCAGGTAGAGGCGCCATTAACCTTTTATGTTTCTTGTATGGTACTTTATGCACTTAAGTTATTTAAACAGGCACATAACAAAATTTGTTATTGTTTTCATGCTGCTTAAGTTGAGACTCACCATGCTTCATTCATTCACTTACAATATCTAGGATACTTTTATACAAACATATAGCTTCTTTCTAAGACTCCTATACAATTTCAGGTTGAAAAATAGTACTTATGACTGTGAGTCTATACATTTTTAAAGCCCTATTTTATGAATGAAAAATAATCGTACATAATACACTTTCAAATTGAACTGTAATTTGGATTCCTATTACATGTAGAAAATAACCAATACATTATGCTTCTAAATTATTATGCATTTATAATAGTAAGATTATATTACAAATTTAAGTTCAAAATTAATAACTGGCAGCCTCCAAGTACGAATGTTAGGACTGTAAAGGAGCTCAGTTCTCCATTCCTGCATCCATTAAAACTTCATAAAATAATTAACATATGGAAGAAAAAAATATTATTTCTGCAAGAGCTGTTGTAGCACTAAGTTCTTCATCATTGCCCAGAAGTTAACCTTAGAAGTCATTGCTCACTTTCATTGACAACCTAATTTAATGTTGTCCTGGGTGACACCATTCACTTTTTTTTCTGCAGAGAGACACAACTGGTCTGACTTCTGAAAACAGTGAGCTTAAATTGCGCCTTCAAACAATGGAACAACAGGTGCACTTGCAAGATGGTGAGTCTTATAATTTTTGCTTGTCATATGTGTTTGATGTTTTTGAACCTTGAACGTTATTAGAATATATGCAAATACTTCCGGTTGTTTGATTATCTATCTGTGTGTATCGTGGATAATTTCATATTAAACAACTGAATCTCAGATGATAGGGATTAGGGGGATAAATTCCTATTCTTCCATCTCACTTGATCATAGAACTTATTAGTGCTTATATCATTCATTCTTTTATCTTTTCTATTTGCCCCCATCCAGCATATTTTTTGTCTTTCCTCTGCTTATTTTTGTTCCATCACCAGAACCATCATAGCATCTTACTTGGCTCACCATTCAACATGAACATATTGTGTCATAAGTGACGGGTGACTTTTAGTTTGTACAACTTAGTTTGACAAAATTGCTTTTTGGCAAGTATTAATTTAGATAAATGGTTGCTTCCTTTTTTTAACTGGGGGACTTTGAAGGATTTATATAACAATGTGCTAAAGGGTTGTTAAATTCATTGATACATGTGGTCATAAAAATGAACTTATATGTGTAACTTTGGTGTTATGCAAATGCAAAAACTACTTTACATTCTTTACTGTTGGCAATATAAATTTCTTTTTATATGGAGTAGTTCTAACCATAAAATATTTAAATCCTTTTCGTAAAAAAAATAATGGCAGCACTCAATGATGCGCTGCGGGAGGAAGTTCAGCGTCTTAAGTTGGCGACTGGGCAGGCAATACCGAAAGGAGGGCTGATGAACAGCTATGGATCCCAGTTTGGAGGGGCCACTCAACAGTATTATTCTCACAATAATGCTATGCACACCATGTTAGCAGCCCACCAGCTGCAGCAGCTTCAACTCCATGCACAGCAGCCATCACAATCACAGCAGCAGCTTCAACATCAACATCCAACATCGCACTCGCTGCACCAACTCCCTAATCAACTACAATTACAACAGCATGCAAATGAGACATGGATGAAAGGTGAACCGGTGATGTCCCCGAGCCCTAAAGAGAGCACAGCAAACAGCGGCAATTCAAGTACAAAAGAATGAAACTACATAGTGTAGCTCCAGGGAATAGGATTGACGAGTAGGATTTGTTGCAAGATATGATTATGTGTTGAAGCTGTTAAACCTTAGAAACTCTGCCATATTTTTTGACCTGTTTAGGCATTCCGTGTATCTTAGTTACATGTAATATCTCGTCTCCCTGGCATATTGTTTGTTGGTCTCTGGCTTTAGCACTGAAAATCTCCGTGGCCTTGTCTGATGGTCGGTATGTTGTGCATTATGTTTTAATCAATAGCGAATTTATTGAACCGTGGCCAATATCCAAAGCAGGGCATGAAATCGACTTGGCTATCACAATTCACAATTTCAAATCCGCCGGAAAAATAATGCTGCATTCCCTCCTAACTTTCTCAGCCGAAGTTCCTAATAATCGTCAAAGTAAAAAAAAAAACCGTTCGAATTCAACAGTAGCCGACTCATAACAGCCTTACAAAAAAAAAAAAAACCTACCTTGGACATGACCTCTGTTTGGTAAAAAAACCGTTTGTACACAACAGTAGCCAACTTATTGATTTTTGCCGGCAAGAAGTGGCATCAACCAGGTTGTGCTGCCACAGGAAGCTCGCCAAAGACAACTCAAAAAGTAGGTAAATAACTTGTACGCTTCTTTCAAATTGACGACAGCAATCCATTGGACAATACTCTTTTTTCCAACCATGGATATACTCTTTTGTAACTGCAAACCCCGAAAAACAGAAACCAACAGAAGAAAATTAAACAAAGAACTTCAAACTTCGCGGGAAGTGAGGTTAGATAAAACCTTGGGGATATGAAACAAATAAATATAATATCGGCAATTGAGAACTAACCAGTCATCTCCTCCTCAAGTAAGGGTTTGGCGCTTGCCGAGCCACTGTCTGTTGTGCCTGGGCCCCTTGTTGTCCACTCTGTTCCTCTGGCATATTCATAGCTTGCGTGAAGGCATTCATGACAATGAACCCAAGAGGGATCAGATACATCCACTGAAAAAAGTCATAAGAGAGGGAAATGAATGTTTCCGCTTTTAATGTAGATGGAAGATGACCTACTAGACGAAGGTTGGCAGATTAAGAACTTAAATATTTACTCACATATTTGGACCAGAAAGACCTCTCGGGAGGCTTCACACCTTCACCTTCTCCATCTTCCCCAGCTAGTGTTGCTTCTGTAAAGGCTGGGGCTCTGCAGAAGCCCAATTCAAATTAAGTTCAATGTACCAAATGCCGATAAGCTAAAAATCTCACAGCATTAAGGCCTTCATACTCACAGTATGATGGTTTAATAGAGCATAGCGGATAGGCCATGCACTACAACAGAATGTTGAGCTAGAATATGAACATACACTGATTGAGATGGTGTAAAACTAAAGCTAAATAGTGTATAAGTCACCAAAATATTCTTTATGAATAAAAAATGTTAAATGAAACCTAGCATGCAATAGCCAACTACTACAATTTGTTAACCAATGAACCCGATTCAAAGTTGAACGGCCAATAGAAAACTGGGAAAAACTTCTTCAAACTATAACAATCTCTCATCCGAGCCCAAATTTGAGCACCCTACATTGGAAAATTATTCTGTTCCACGTAGGCTCGGAGCACGAGTTTGTGATTGATTCATAGCTGAGGGGAAAGAACTCCACTCTGTCACTAACAATGGGAACCCAACAATGACGGGTTCAGCCACACATCAAAACTATTGGACCACAAGCAACAGCAGTTAACATAATAAACAGTCATGCTCAGAGTGAGTTGCTCTTGAAGAGAAAAACCAAGAGGAGGTTGATATGCAGTTTAAGGGGTGAGAAAATGAATGGAGGACAAGGGTCGGGATCATCAATGCAATTGCCACCAATGGCAGCAGCAAGACTGATTAAACCTCACCATTCTTTGCTCTTCCTGTTACTAACAGCAAAGAGAAAGGGTGGTTACATCACCTTGACTACGAAAGAAGGCCATTAAAAAGTGGTTCCAGCATTGTTTATTTATATTTGACCCTCGAAGCTAATGTTTATTAGGCACCACCATATGTCAAACGAAAAGTATGAGTCAAAGGGTATTCTCAGATGTAGCATATTTTTGAACTTGAACCACTCAGCTCAGTTCAGCAACTTGTGTTATTGGCCACGATGAGGCTATTGCTATTCGTGAACCAGCTAGCCAACTCCAAAGCATTAGTCCTAGGTGCAATGGAACTGACAAAGCACAAATGGACAGGAAGTTGGTTAGAGCAGCTTACTGACTTGAATCATCAGCACTTTCAGCTCAAAGATTGGGAGATAGTCATCGGCTAACTAAAAAGAAATTGAACTTTTAACAGCTACGATTATCAGATAGCAGATAGCAATAATGAAGAAGTAGAATAGATGAGGAAGAAGATAGCTGGAAGCAGCACAACCTATGGCTGCCATAGAGAACAACAAATAACTATGGAGACATCAGTATTAGCACTTCAGGTTGTTCTGGAACCATGAATTGATAATCAACGCATTGCAAATCACAACAAACTGAAAATCCCATATTAAACAATATCATCATCCAAATAAAGATCAACTAGTAACACCCAAACAAAGTCCTGGTAAACCAAGAAAGCTAATAGCAATTAAAGCAAACGTCGGTTATGCCCAATCCTATATTGCAAATAAACTTCCCTCTTTGCTCATTATTATGGTTTTAGTCATCTCTTCAAGGGAAAAGCTAAAAATGTTAGATAATTGCTCATGCAGAAACCTTCTACCCAGAATCAGTTGAAAAAAATGCTTCAAACGAAAATTTGAAAAGCAAATTATCAAAGGCATACCTTTGGGCTATTTCAGTGACTTTTAAAACAGTGTAGGAATTGAAAGACCATTTCCTTGGCTGCAACATCAATGATGCAAATGGCAAAAAATTAATAGTGGCACACGTGACATGAGGTGAAAACTATTTTTCTTTTTTCTTTTTTACTATCTATTAGCTCTCATATAACAACAGAGACCAAGTTTAGTGGTGTGCAGAAAGAAAATACAAGCATGAGGCAACAAATGCTTCAGAATTTCGAGATTTCTTCTCTATTTTCTCATGTCATGACAATCAAGCACTTAATTCAGAAAAAAGGCAATTTATAAGTTTTAAACAAATATTACCCTTTTAAGCAAACGTGGGTATTGGCATGTGCTAGCAGAACCATAATTTACAGCCAGAATGTTCACACCATCCTGTAAAGATTGATAGATTCATGCCATGAGAAACAATTTCCCAAACAAGAGCAAATATTATAGACAATTTACATGTACAAGATCTCTTTCCTAATGCCTCATTTGTTTATCTAAATTAGGGTGCATTCTTTAATCTATCAACCCTAGATTTTAAGCCTTTAAAACATAAATTATCAATGAAAACCACATTAAAGTTGATAGGTCTAAATTATTAGTATATTACCATATGAATAACAAACTGTTCATCCAAACTTTCATGTGCAAGGCATCGCTGAAAACAAGAGAAAGAAAGAACAAACAATCAGTTAAATAAAACTGAAATATGTCATAAAGAAGTAAAGCAGTCGTCTTATAATCCTACAATATCATATATATGTATATTCCAACAAAATGTCATAAAAAGAAAAGGTAGGCGTAGTAGCCACAATTTGACACTGCCACTGGAAACATTTTATAGAAACTATTTTCAACTAAACACAACCCAGTGCAAACTAAATTTCTTACGTCAGCCTCATTAAGAAATAAAGTAGCCAGAGAAGTACATGCAAATACAAACTTAATATAATGATGGTCATCCACTAAAAGAAACCCAAAAGATGGTGAAATATAATGCATTCATAAGCTGCAAGAAAAAACTATGAGAAAAAAGTTGAAAGTGAAAGCAGTATTTTATGAAATTTTAAATAGAAAAGAGCTTACCGCCTTAACAGAAGAAACAACATACTCTTTCCCAGGAGGATTCAAAACGCTAGATGGTATGCGTATACTATAAAATTCGTCTTCATCCAATAATTTCTGCAACAAAAGATATTAAAGCATTGCCAGCAAAAACGATGAAATCCTATTGCCTGATAGAAACCCAATCACAGGAATTTTACTTGAAATTGTTCCTTCTCCTTTTCTGTGAAAGAGTTCCTTGAGAACCGCAGCTTTGTTAAAGACTGTCAACAGAAAGAATTATAATCACTATCATGCTATAAACCTCATTACTTATCATCATCAATTTTAAGATGCTACATACATGGAATTATCGCCATCTTTTCAAATTCTGGCTACACGTTCTAGATATTACAAATCATAAAGCGGAATTACCACTACAACAGTATCATCTAGGGCATAAAATCAACAAAAGCATGGAAAAAATATGATCCAATGAAGACCAATCTGTCAATTCCAAAACTAAAATTAACCAATTCAATGAGAAGATATATCTCCAATATGATCATTGTTTTCCAATTCTGAACTTCATAAATCAGCAAGCAAAGGCACCTACCATCACACCAGCCTCATCATAAATTATAGACAAAGTACTTAAAAAGTATCTCCAGACAAAAAAAATTGAACACCTCAAATAAATCAGAAGCAATCTATAAAAGAGTAAATACTCAACACCAATTCGTAAAGAAACAGGAATGGAAGCATAAAATCAAAGAATTAAATATACAACAAAATAAAAAACCACAGTTTTCACCTGTCCGCCCTGAACAAGCGTCTTGAGGCGAGCGGAGAAGGCGCCGGCGAGGGCAAAATCGGAGTCCCCGAAGGCGTGCTCGAGCGTGAACTGCACCTTGGAGTCTGCCGACCCCACCGCCTCCAGATCAGGCCTCCGCCTTGGTTGAGGGCGGGCGGGCTGGAGGTAGACGAGATTGGGATCGGAGGAGGGGAGGTCGGAGACGAACTCCTCTTCGTCGTCGTGGAGAAGCTCGTCGGACTTGAAGGCGGAGGCGGCTACGAGGAGGACGGCGATAGTGGCGGCGGCGGCGATTCGCCGGAGTTTCGCCGTCATCTTCGGCGGGGATCGGGAAAACAGCGGCAGCCGGCGGCGATTCGTTCGGCTTGTAAGATGGTTGAGCGGCATCCAACTGAGTTTGGCCCGACTCGTACTCTGTTTTATATTTTATAAAAAAAAATCAAAACAAAACGGGGATAGGGGGAACGACCATTTTTCCTGCCCATGTAAATCTCACCCAAATGCTAGTGGGCTTAAAAATGAAAGTTAAAAAGGAATTCACACAACAAATTTACAATTTAAATTCACTAACAAATATAATTTTAATAAAATACTATTCACATTATTAATTTATTTTAATAATGTAAATTAAAATAATTAGTATCAACAACACAACTGGTAATCTTGTATCAATTATGTTTAATATGATTATAAAACCAGGACCTGGCTCAAAGTATATAATGAGCCTAAGTTATTTTTTTAAAAAATAGTTAATTAAATTAAAATTCTATAGTCAATTCTTACTTATAAACGGTATTTTAGCCCGCTAAATATTAGATGTGAGAGGCAATTGAAGGATCTTACAATTCACCTGTTTTAAAAAAAATTCATTTACGAAATTCTTATACTTGACCCGTTGTTACCCCAAGCTACGATTTTTTTTGCCTTGTGACTGACAGGGTAATATTCATAATCAAAGCACACCATTTAATACGAAATCGAATTACCTTGATACTGTTTGTAACCACCCGCCCAATATTTTTTTGTCATTTCTCCCCACATTTTCTTTTTTTTTCAAAGTACCCTAAAATAAATAATTATGCCGAATATTTTTTTTCCTATAAATAGATCATTTTTTTAAAGTGATTAACCAAGTTAAAAAAGATGTATTGTTTATTCTGACTTATAAATAGAATTTTAACCTACTAAGTATTAAATATTAGATTAAATAGAAAAATTTCACAATTATATTTATATAGTCTATATTAATAGCTTCTTATCTCATTTGACATTATTGAATTTACATAAAACCCATGCTTTCCTGATAAGTACTAAGTGGAAAAAACCGTCTTAAATTGTTTAAGCATAATCATCTTTATTATTCCTGTACATAATAAAAGCCATTCCTTATTAACATTTCTAACAAAATCTCCCTTTAATATTTTTAATAATAAAAATTATAAACATAGATATCAAGACATTAACAAAAGTACTGACCCTAACATCTAATTATTGGCCCATGCTGGCATTAAATTAATGTAGAATCCATTTTTTCTAATAAATATTGACCGGAAATATACATAATAATCCTAATTATTTCTACTGATATAAGTTGCTCCTCATTATTCCTAACAAAAACTCCCGTGATTATGGGTTCATATTGATATCAAAGGAGTTGATAATAGTTTTTGACATAATATGATAAAATTTTTCATAATATATATAAAAGCCCCCCTAGTTTGATATGCACCGACGAATATTGTTGGCGTAGGGTAATTAACTAGTAGCAGACTTTAATGTAAGCCTCGCAATTTGGGCGGGCGCTATTACTTTCTAAACGACCGTAAAGTGGCAGATACATCCAATTCCCTCTTTACTGTTTTTTTCTAACAACCAAAACAAAATTCCATATTCATATTATCGTAAGTTGGCTAGGGCAGGGAACAATGGCTCTGGAGCTAACGATTGGAGAACAAATACACGGGTTCAATTAATTAGCTTGAACGGCAAAACCTTAGTGTCCTCCTCCACACACGTGATCTACACCACCGAACCTCGCAACTTCACAAATATCTAGCGCGCTGAAATCTTCTCTCATCAATCGAGGCAAGCGCATTCACGATCTTAGAATGAGGTGACTAACATCACTTCTCTCTGGTACCTGGAGATGACTAACAGAGACATGCTCCTGGTCAAATCTAGTACTGCAATATATAGGCAGCAATTCCTATTACAAATTGCGAGATAATCATGCTCATAACATAAGTGGAAATAACCTCGACTCGGTACAAGTTTAAGCTTTTGTTAAAAAAGCCTCCTTTCCCCTGGATTTTAAAAAATCCTGTATCACCGTTGAAGCTTTGTACATGCCATCAAACAAAAACTAGAGCAATCCATTTAGATGACAAGTGGGTATATGGAACTAGCAATCTTTCTCCTCACTGCACAGTGAAGTTCAGTGTCGATCATACCGGTCATGCCGCCTGCAAGCAAGCAGGAAAGAACTACAAATATAAATATTCATAATATTTCAGATCACTATAAAAAAACTAGATCTATAAATACAATAATATAATTCAAAGATTGTGAAGCCACAATTTTGGTTAGTATTTTCAGTTCAAGGATAACTGTACATCTTTCAAATGAGAAAAACCAGGATACCACCAAACGCCATCACTAAACAAACCAATCATATTACCGGTTGGTATACAAAAGTAATAGTACACTATGGACAAATGGAACACTCACAACGGCTCAAGAAATTTGGAATTTACAAAACTTCCCTCAAGGAAAATGGATGAGGTGCAACACATATCTTAGATAAGGCAAAATACAACGTTCGGTGTTAACAGTCAAGATTGGGCAATAAACTCATTGTCTAGAAACCTTGTTGTGAGATTTGCAATACACAACGAAATAAAATTCAATATATAGATTTGATACCTGCCAGCTGTTTATAACCCAAATTACAATGTTTTTGCCGAAATACTCCTCATTGCCAAGAGCATTGACTTACATTTCACGGACAAGTTTCACTAAAAGAAAAACAATTAAACACAATACTGAGATGCAAAAAAAAAAAAAATCACACAAAAAGTTACCCATAGATGGTTGAAATTACAAAATAAGTGTTCCACAAAGCAATACTGGAGGTATTTAAGATGTAAATATGGAAATTAATATTTCATGAGCATTAAATAATCTAAAAACTGATAGCCTGATACCACTAAGAAACAGTGGTTCACTTAATTTAATTTTTGTCCACATCCACAGAAGAAGATAAACTAAACTACAAATCAAGGTTCCAATCCTCGCGAGAGAGGAAGGCAGCGGGGAACAGGTCAAACAGAGACGAAGAGGGGAGGCAGCGGCGGCAGAGGGGTGGGGATGAGAGAGGGAAGGCGGTGGTACTGGAGTGGACGGGTGGAGGGAAGGCGGGGGCAGTGGGGTGGGGGAGAGAGGGAAGGCGGTGGCAATGGGGTGGGCGGGAGGCAAGGCGGGGACAACGAGGTGGATGAGTGGAGAGGGGA
>JAVDBV010004537.1:0-11112 GCA_032619315.1 Piper longum | reverse complement strand
GCGGCATGGGCTGGGTGAGGTTGCCCATCCGCTGCCGCCAACCCGCCCCCTTCAATGCCGAGCGAGTTCTCCCATCTGCCCGCCGACCCCTTCAACGACCTCGCCCGGCCCATGTTGCCATGACCCCCGCCACCACCCTCCGTCGCGGCATCCCTCGCAGGCCCGAAGCCGACGGGCCCGTGCGGCTTGGGGCTGGCAGGCCGGGGGGGGGGCCGCGGCAGTCAAAGGGGGAGGCAGGCAGGGGGGCGGCGGCCGGTGGTGGCGAGGGGGCGATTCAGATGCGGCGGGTGGTCAGGCAGTTCGGACGCGAGCGGGGTGGGCTCGTGGCATCATGGCCTGGAGATGGATCTAGGTCATTGGATTTCGATCCAATGGCCCAGATACACTGTGGCGCAGAAAACACTTTTTGCTCCGTAGTACAGAAAAACTTATACAATTAAAAAAGTATTAATAACTTTCATTGAGATTTGGGCCCGGGTCACGAAACCAATTTTCCAAATAAACCAGCCCGATATTCGGTTCACCGAATAAAGCAGCCGGTCCGGTCTACCCATCGGTTCTCGTCTTCGTCTCTTCCTCTGGAAACCGATCATCCAACCCTTCTCCAACGATTTTTGTTCCAAATTCTTCAAAACTTTGTGTTTTTGGATCCTCAATTCGATCCAGATCTTGTTCCCCTATCGAATTACGTTAAATTTTTGATTCGTAGATCGGGAAAGTCGTGACCTTTGGCGTGTTTGGTTTACCCGGATTCAGGCGCCGGCGCCGGAATTAGGCCGGCGGCGATGCCGGTGAGGAGCCCCCCTAAGCATCGGCACGATGGCACCTCGCCTCTTCCTCTGGGCATGGACTGGAGTCCCCCTCCCAGAAAATGGGTGGGTCTGTTGTCCTTGATCGATGTTGAATTTTGATGTTTAAGGTTGTTCTTGTGTTGATGGAGTTATTGGTGTGGTGTAAAATTTGTATTTAGATGTTCGGAGGTGGAAGATCTTCAAATTAGGTCATTGGAAGTGCAATTTGAATTTTATTTGCTGATGCATGTACGTGAAGAACAAATCGGGAACTTAGATGTTTGACGCTGTAAGAGCTTGGTTTTGGTAGAAAATCTTGACATTTGGTCTTTTGCAAGTGCATTTTGGATTTTATTTGCTGGGACTTGTTCTTAAATAGGCCACCTTTGCATTTAGATGTTCGAAGCTGCAATAGCTCATTATTGAGTTTGTTTTTGGTTGACTGCACTTGTGATGGTTGGGTACGATTTACCAAGCTTGTGTTTTATGTTACTTTAACCGAGTTTTAGCTAATGAGTACTGAGTGCATCAACTTAGCTATTAAATACCATTATTAACTTGTATAAGTTATCCAATGCGGGTGCTCTAATGCTTGAAGTCTGGCATTTTCTTGAATCTTGATCATATGAAGCTAGTTGTATCCTTTTCTGGTACTTTTAGTTGTATTTGTATCCAGTTGAATTGTAAGTCTCTTGCCATATTTCGGCAATGTATACGGTATAGTGTACAAACCACGTGAGACAGCAGAACATATTTTTTTTCTTCTCAATGTGCTCTATATTTGTCTCTATGAGTATTGAAAAAGGATTTGAGGTTATTTGATCATTTATATAGTGATAGGCTAATAGGTTAATTGTAGGTTTGATAAAAGTTAGGCTGATAGCTTAATTGTGTATGTGATTTTTGTTAGTATAAGTGTTTCCGTTGAAACCTTTTTTGCAAATAAGATTTCTTTGTGTATTTAGGATGGAAGAGATACCCTTTGGCCACATGATCCTCGCACAGGATGGAGCTTTTGTGTAATGATTCCCTCTTGGGCTACCCGAGCACAGCAGAAAGCATCGGATGTTAGCTCTGCTGATCCTGTAGTGGTGAGAAAGTTTTGTACTTGAATGTGATATTTTTGTGTCTTTTGGTTAAGCCTGCTGTTGACTTTGATAGCTGCTAACTGTATAAAATTGTTAAATTTCAGAATGCAACAATTCTTTGGTTTGTAGAAACCACTAATTCAAGTTTCTTTACTCCTTATCTTAGTGGTTGTGATGTGTATATAAGATCATTGTTTACATGGTAAGAAACTTCTGCTTGTGCAAGATCACCTTTAACAAAACTAGTTGCCAGTTTTACAGGGTTGTTGTTGGAGTTCAATCACCTGATGGAATAAGTACATCAAGAGGAGTTTTTCGGAGATTCAATGACTTTTTGAAGCTTTATAATGTGGTATTGACATTTTTGTTCAAATTTTCTACTGACTGCATCTTGTCTCATCACACATTATAATTTCAGTTGAGTATAGGAAAAGGATTTTATTGTTTCTATTAAGTGATTTCATATCCTTTTTCTCTGTTTCCTCTCTTATGAGGCCTGAAGGGCTAGGGCATCTGGTAAAAAACTACCCACTTCTCTTTTGCATGAGTTTGTGTCATTGATTTTGATGTGCCAACAATCAATCTGGCATTAAATTCATGCTACTGAGTCTTCTAGACTTCATGCTCTGATGAGATGCTAGTTATATGTGCTACCTTGCGATAAGTTGGAGTTGATGGGGTTTCAATGTCTTGCATGATTGATTAACATATAAGCTTGTTGTTGATATTATTGGTTGGGTTCATATTTTGCATTAACAACTTTTAAGATACAGGATTGTAAGTTAAAATTTGAATGCCCATATATGGCTTTATACATTTACAAAGTATGCTATTAGTTTGCTGAAGTGGGGTTGGCATTTAAATGTATCCATTATCCATCTTGCCTGTTAAAATGTTTTCAACCGTGTCATTTGTGTTATGCATGGCAGTTGAAGCGACTTTACCCTCAGAAAAACGTACCACAGCCCCCTCCCAAGCATAGATTTTTAAGACTAAGCTCTAGCCAGGCACTCTTAGAAGAGGTAGGTTATAGTATGATGAAATTTGCATGTGTACTTGCGTCTAATCATGAATTTTCTCATTTTGATAATATTATTTTCCAATTAGCATAGTGTCATGAGAAGGTAATTTTTGAGTTGATGAGAGTGATGTATTTATCTATCAATGCCTGTAGACTAGCTGCAATTTCGTTTCTCTTAGGGAATTAGTGAATATATTAATTTATTTGCATATATTTTACAAATTTCAATATTCAGTGTGCCATAGATACAAAATAATTACAAGTTATTAAGATTTAGTCTCTTTCGCACTCTTTTTCCGAGGTTAAAGGCCCAATCCTGTGAAGTATGAACCATTGGTGCATAGTTTTTTGCCAAAATTCATTTAGTAAATGCTTAATATTCTTATTCTAGTTTTTTTTTTTTTTCAGAGAAGGTGTTCTTTGGAGGATTGGATGGGCAAGTTGCTCTCTGATGTAGAGATATCTCGAAGTGTTCCAATAGCATCTTTTCTTGAGCTTGAGGCTGCTGCAAGGACGTGTAAGTGTTCCTTTATTTTGGTGATAGTTCTACTAAACTTAGCTGACTATTCTGCGCAAAAAATTGATAAGTGGAGGCAATAACTTTGGTAATATTCTTAGTTGTGTGATCTTGCAATTTCATATCTACAAAATTCTTTGTTGAAAGTCAAGATAATAGTAGACATGCTTACTGCATTACAAAGTTGGGCGTTGTGCCAAATTTTATAAATGTGCTACTATTTCTATTGATTTTTAACTCTGCATAAACTTATATTTTCTGATTAAAAGGACTCTTGAAGGTACAATCTTACTTGTTGCCCGGGTCATGTATTTCATAGTTTAGGAATTTTAGTTAACGATTGTAAGATTTTTTTTCAGCTTTCGTTGATGGAGGGAAACATATAAAAAGCACTAATCCTGATGTACAGAATGGTTGCACCTCTCCCCTACAATTACAATCCATGTCAGAGTCTTTTTATGCTGGTAGTTCATCTACAACGTTGAACGGTTTGCCATTTGCATCAGATTATGGCAGTGACAATACATATGATACTTCTGATGTTGGAACTCCAAGAATGGGAACAGGCAATAATTCAGAAATAGGGTCTGAAGATCTTACTGCAGATCATGATTTGACTAATACAACAACCATTAAATATGGCATACCAAATGATGATACTGGTCCTTTTACTGAAGGTAGTGTTTTAGAACAAACAGATGTTTCAAGGGATAAATCCAAAAAAGAAGACAATGCTGTGCAAAGAGAAAGTCTTCATGGAGACACTTCAATGGATCTTCCATCAGATCCTGAGAGGGTCAAGGGAAGTGACCATGTGAGAAGAATGTCTTCTGAGAGTGTTGGAAGTGATGTTAGTTCTGGGAGGAGCAGTGAACGGTCTAATTCTAGGATGCCTATTTCCTGTGATCACCTCATTGACCTTCCAGGATCTTCAGAAGCAGTAGGGTTGCATATCTTAAACAATGTAGAGTGTGTTCTTTCACTAGACCAGAGAAATAAAATGAATAGGGTTCTAGCAACCATGCAGAGAAGGTTAACTACAGCAAAAACAGACATAGAAGATCTAATAGCAAGATTAAATCAAGAGACAGCGGCCAAAGAGTACCTTATAACAAAGGTCAGAGTCTGTTTTTGATGGATTATTCCCGGTATATGGTATCTTGAGATGCCAGTTTTTATAAAATATAGAAACAACTTAATTTCTCATTATTATTATGTAATAGTTAGAATAACTTGGAACTGATCAATTACTCGCTTTTTATGTTTGATTCAGTTATATGATCTGAGTTTGCTCATCAGTTTTTGAATATCTTATTAGTTTTTTGATGTGTTGTTGTCTGCCTTTATTCTGGCCATGACTGTGTATCCTATGCTGTCTGAAGAAAGGCTGAGTGTTTGATTTCTCTGAATTTCTTGTTTTACGGCTGTTATCATTCACAAACTATTTATGTTGCTGTCTGTGTGCGTATTTTCAGAGTGCTTGTGCTCTCTTTAAATGACGGACATGGTTTGTGGAAGTGATTATTTTCTGTATCTAGAACATTAGCTAATTTGCAGCAAATTGAAAATACTTGTGCTAGTGTAACTCTTAGGATGTGGAAATTAGTATTTTAGAGGTTCTATTTTGCTCTTAAAGGATAATATACACATATGATTCTGTCAACTTTCTTCTCCTAGACATTTTGTTATTGTAATCCATGCATGACTGGTATTTTATCCAGGTCAAAGAGCTTGATGTGGAGCTTGAAACTACTAAACAGAGAAGTAAAGAAAATTTGCAGCAATCAGTATTGATAGAAAGGGAAAGAATTACTCAGATGCAATGGGACATGGAAGAAATTCGGAGAAAATCTATGGAAATGGAGGCGAAGCTTAAGTTTGACAAGGTCTTGCTCGATTTCACATCTTTCTTTTCCTATATATATGTCAGCTTAGAAGAGGTGAAGCATAAGCAGTGACCTTGTTTATAAATCCTATCTAATAATCTTCCTAATTTTAACTTTACACAATTTATTGCTGCATGCTGATATTAAATGTTATGATAATAGGATGAAAGAGTTCATACTGAGTTGTCTACAAAATCTGCTATTAGTGAGAGGGATTCTTTGGAAAAGGAATTGGCTATGAGGAGGGAACAACTTGATGATCTCCAGAAGCTTCAAGAAGAAATGGATGCAAAGTCAAAGTCAGACATTAAAGTTCTTGTCAAAGAGGTTAAGTCTCTTAGGACTACTCAAAATGAACTCAAGGATGAGCTCAACAAAGTTGTGAAAGAAAAGTCTGAACTGGAGGTACTGGACATTTGCTTTCCTGATATTTCCTGCATCCCATGTGTCCAGTCTTTGTTTGTAACCAAAATATGGTTGTGTGCTGTTCCCACGTCATCTTTTACATTGGTTCTGCTGTTTTATTTCTGTGTGTCTTCTCTTACTAATTACAATGATGGCAAGTTTTGTCAATAGTCATTTTAAGCTATTTGTTTGGTTGAGGCATTGAGTTTTTTTTTTCTTTACTCAGAATACAGTACAGTGTACAACTTACACATTATTACGCACTTATGGTTTGTACCATGGATTTGTGGTGTCATTGGCACTTAGTCTTAGAGAGAAATAGAGTTTGGTTGTTGTCTTGGTGAAGGCTCAAGCAATAATTAGTTAACTTCCTAAAATTGCTTGTCTTTTTGAAACAAGGTATTACGCATGGTTTCATAGCCAACTGAGGGTGTGCTATGGGTCTGATTAAACCATTGAAATGATCCTGTGATGCACTTCTTTATATCCTTCAATTTCAGGGTTAGAGCCATCTACACCAATATCTTGTCCTTTCCAGGAGCAACATGGGAAAGTGGTGCCTAGGAGAGGACCACCTGAGCCTGGGACAATTTTAAGAGTGATAGCTGTCTAAAGTGGGCATCAATGACAATAATGCTGAGTGAGGTGGGATGGTATCAACCTTTGGTTGTGTCAGACAGTGTTTCAACCGTTAATCTCACAAAGGAAATGCAATTGGATTGGTAGGCTATGAGAGGGATTATGAGATGGCTCCCAAACCGCCCTACTGGATAGGAATTTTGTAACAGTTTATAGCCTTTGAAGTTCATTGAATTTAGTTTTAAATAAGAAAATTTCTTGCTGCCTTATACCCTGGTTTCTCTTATGAAGCAAACTTGCAAACATGGAAAATTGATACAATTTTTTTTTTGATGCATTATATGTTATTTATATTAATGTGGAAGCAGTTTATTGATGATGCAAAATCTGTTACAATTTTAGCTAATGCAATAAGGCATTAGACTAAAGAGAATTATTATTATTATGGTCTTCATGGATTGTTTGTTGATAAAGTTGTAAGGTTTTTTCTTATCTTTTAACACTACCTTATTTAAATTTATTTTGAATTCTTTTAATTGTGCTCAAACAGATAATCCTTCAGAAGGAGCACAAGGAAAAAGATCTTGTAGCACTATCAAGAAAGAAGTTACTGAATGAGTGCAAAGCTCTTCGCAAGAGACTTCAAGAATGTAGTGTCAATTTTTTTTCAGACACAGAAGATACAATCATTGTGAATTCAACATCTCTTGCAGATGCTATGGGTCTTTTGACAACATCTGACGATCGGATAGCATTCCTCCTTGCAGAGGTATTCTGAAATATCATTTGATATTTTTTGTTTGTGTATGTTTTTTGGTGGGTCCTGTTGGTATAGTGATCTAAAATGCATCTAGAAATTCGGAAGTTCAGAATGTTAAGCTTTTTGTGTGATAAGCACAAGTCATTTCCTATACTGTAATAAGATTTGGAGTTATAAAATCTTATCTTCTGTGTTTTGTGAAGTTTTTCGGTTAGAATTGAACTGGTCTTTTCAAATTAATTTTCTTTGCGCACTTCGAATACTTTGGAATGTTTCATATGCACTTAAATCTGGAGTTCTCTTCTTTTTCTATGACAACAATGAATGATTAAAGTGGTGATTTTTTACATGTTATTGAAGTCATAATGACTTGCCCTATTTTTGTTCAAGTGTAAAATGTAGATGAAAAAGAACTGCAAGAGGAAACTTTTCTTTTTTGCTGTGAATTCTCCATCCTTTTTTTTGTTTTTGCCATTCCACTGCAAAAATCATGTCCCACTTAAATATGAAAAATCTCTGCAAATTGTCTTTTGCAAGTCTAGTTTTTAGCCATATTAAGCTTTCACCTTGGAATTTAATGTCCATCCATAGGTTAAGGAATCAAGAAGTTATCTTTCTTATTCTGGAATTTAAATTTGATTTATTATGTGCAGGCTCAATTACTATCACAGGACGATGAAACTATTGTAGCCACTGCAGGTAAAATTGGTGGTGATAAATCTCGAGAGAATGCAGATATTAACAATGGCGAGAGAAACGATTCAATGGAAGAGAACATTAGAAAAATGTTGGCGGACATTTTGGTTGATAACGCCCAATTAAGAAAGCAGGTGAACTCTACCATACGTTGTGCCTTGAAATCTTCCATGAAGCCTGATAGTGATGGCAACCCAGCAAAAGATGAAACTACAAATTCCTTAAGGACTGTATTGAACAAATTTCTAGAAAGAAAAACATCCGTTTAATTGGGAAATATGTGATAGAACACCACATAACATGTAAGTATTATTAATTATAAAATGTGATTTGATGATCTCCCTTGATGGGTATTGGTCATAATTTTGATGGAAGACACTCCTGAAGGAATTTGATGACATGTTGTTTGCTGCAACTTATAATGGAGGAACCATAGATATTGTTTGCCAGTTCCTGCGATAAAAGGCCAAGATTGAAGTCCTAGTGCCTCGTATATCAGTCCACTGTAAGAGGTGATATCCAATGGTTTGTACAGTTCGCATTCAGAGCGTTTGTATTTTTTTTTTTCTAGTTAAATGTCTGTTATTTTCTGGTTTATGTTTTAAATTGAAAGTCATCTAATATTTGTAAAAATCTTAAAGAGTAGATTAGATCAAGACTGCTGAATACGAGAATGATAAATGCGGACACGAACTTCTCTGTTTGTCGCTGTTTTGGCTGAGGCTAGCCCATTTGTCTGCAAAACTCCATTTCATAGTCAGAAACTTGGGTGCACGAATGAATTAAATAGCTTTGATGCCTCATAAATTTTGCAGTCCTTGCTAGACCAAGGCCCCTATTTTTATATTGGAAAATTTCTGTGAAGGATGGAATATTTTTAATATATAAGCTTTTTTTATTTTTTATTTTTTACTTTTTTGTTGTTTATGATGGAAAAAAGTCCTTGTTATTAATCTCCGAGCACACAGAGTGGCAAAAAGTCTTCCTTATTTGCCTTTAATTATTATAAATTGAAGATGACTTGTAAAGCTTGTCATGGATACTGGCCACTAGTTGGTTGAGAGTAGTGTTCTCGGGCATGGTTTTATTTCGAAAAATTAAATTAGGTCCGAGTGTTATATGAAAATAAGCTCTTTTTTTTCGTTTTGTTTTTTTGACGTCCCTTGCCTTCTTAAACACAAACTAGTAATTTTAAGCCCATAGACAGATTCAATTCTGTTCATTTCTTTGTCATAGACAAATTCAATTATGTTTATTTTGTTACTTTCTTTTAATCAAAAATAGCAAAAAAGATCATTTGGTATATCTTTTTGCAAAGAAAATCTTTATTTCATAGGAAGTATACCAGAGAAAAGAAATTATATCATCCTTCCTATTTCGACGACGAATTAGCAAACAGACCAAGTCGATTTTTTATTTTTTTTGTAAATGAAAAACAAATGGCCCATGGCGGACTAGGGGTCTAGAACTTGACCTTTTCAATGGGCCTATTTGGGCCTGAAAAAAATTAAAAATAAAAAATTCAATGGGCCTAACCACCAAACGACCGAAGCCCATATTGAATGCGTGGTCCCGCCCTGTCGTCTCCGCCGCCGCTGCCGGCCGGTCGTCTTCCCCACAACCACCGACCTCTTCACTCCCACTCCACTCCTCCGAAGAACGAGGAGGAAGAAGAAAGCGATGAAGATCGTTCCGATTCCGTGCTTTGAGGACAACTACGCCTACCTGGGGGCTTCCCCTCTCCGTCCTCTACCCGCCGACATCCTTCTCGCCGTCTCTCGCCTCCAAAGTTGACACCTTTTTGGCCTTGTTTGGTTCGGTGCAGGATCGTCGACGAGGGGATGAAGTAGGCGGCGGCTGTCGACCAGGCTGAGCCGGCGCCGACGTCTAGCTGGTCCTCACCACCCGCCGGCACTAGCATAGCCGGCGTCTTTGTTGATGTTTGGATGTCGGATTTTGAATCTTGGTTGTTGTTGTTGTTGAAGGGATCATGCTGGTGGCAACAAGAAGATGAAGGAGTTGGTACCTGGGGTTAGGGTTTATGGAGGGTCGGCGGATAGTGTGGAGGGGTGTGCCGATAAGTTGAAGAATGGTGATAGGTTTGCGATTGGGGAGGGGATTGAGGTCCTCGCCCTCTTCACCCCTTGGCATTGGCTCCCTCTTTCTCTGATCCCCTCTTTTTTTTTTTTAATTCAAATTTTTGAGTTTGTCTGTTTGATTCTTAGTGCTCTTCGTTTTCACTGCCAATAGCCATACCAAAGGTCATATCAGCTACTATGTCACTGCAAAGGGGGAAGGGACCCCTGCTGTGTTTACTGGAGGTACGTTGGTCAGTAAATCAATTGGGCTGTTTGCTTTGTTTATTTGATTTTCTATGTGTGTTGTGTGGTTCATGATGCTTGCTTCATTTTTTGTTGTTAGTTCATCGCTGGTGGTGGCAAGTTTTTTGAGGGCACGGCAGAGCAAATGTACAAATCACTGTGTGTGACGTTGGGCTCGTTGCCGAAGCCGACTCTAGTTTATTGCGATCATGAGGTGAGATAGCCTAGAAGTTTTTCTTTGAAAAATTTAATGTTGTTATTGCTGCTAATTAATTGGTTCACTGTGATAGAAGTGATCTTGTGATTAATATCGTGACATAGATTATTATATATAGAAACGGCTTGAAGATTGTTTATATTTTGTTGTGAGAATTCTTTTCCATTGCACTGTTGAGCGAGGAATACTGTTTTCTTGTTTGGAAAAGTGCAAGTAAAAAAAAAAGCCACTAGATTGGTCAACTAGTTTACATGTTTTGGGCCACACTGGTTGGGAGAATAGGATTTGACTGATTGGTTCTGTTGCCTATAACCTCCACTTCATTTTAAGCCTGTTTTTCTTTTAGAATATGGCTTGTAGTTGTCACCCGAGCTTCATTTACTGTGTGAGAATTGCTTGTCTGTAAGTTGTCTGTTAATTTCAGATCCCTCTTTCTTAAAAACAATTACTTATTTTACTTGCGCACAAGCCAGACCAACTTGTTGATTGTTGGATGTTGTATGTTGCACAAAATGAGTAAAATCAGAATGGTACAATTGCTTGTTATCCACGATCTCTTAAGATTTTACAGATAAATATTTACTTTTTCATCTAGTAAAAAGACCTCGTTACAGAAAAATCATGTGCTATATATATATATATATATATATATATATATATATATAGATGCGTTTTCCTGCGGCAGGGGCAGGATTTTTTTCCCGCCTCTGTTCTGGGCCGTCCGATTACAAGGACGGCTCAGATATCATCTAATTTTTTTTTAAAAAAAAATTAAAATTTAATCTGGGCCGTCCGATTATTCGGACGACCCAGATCGTCAGTGCGGAGTGC
>JAVDBV010004535.1:0-10028 GCA_032619315.1 Piper longum | reverse complement strand
GGGAATACGCCGCACGAGTGCTGCTGGGCGAACGAAAAATTTTGCCTAAGTACAGCCCCGTGACAGTTGGCCTAGTAGCAACTTTATTATGCTCTACTTCAAATAGTCAGGTTTGTGTTCATGACAAAATTGAAGATACCCTCCAAGCAGTATACACAATTTCTTCCCTGTTTTCATTTCAGAATATTTTGTACTGGATTTTGGAGAGGGAGAAAAATCATCCATACATTGAAAATGTTCAATGAAGCTTCAAAATTGATATACATACCAGGAAACAACACCACAGAAAAACTAGAACCAAACTACATCTACCTGAACTGTAAGCACACACCTATGGCTTATATGGGAAAAACCGAGGCCTTACAAAAATTATGCACAAGAATTGTTCAGCAGGAGATCAGCTACTATTCTACTAACAACTCTAATGTGAAGATCTTTAGATTGCTTCAACGGATGTTAAAAGAGTGGTAAGGTTTTGGGTCTTGAAATAAACTTGAACTTATTTTTGAAGAATCCAGAAGTCCTGGAAAAGGGAAGCTTTGCTTTGGTTGAGTTGCTGAAATCTTGAGGCAATTCGGGAGTGGAACCAACCTGAGAATGTGAGTCTTCCAAACTATCATCAAAGTTCGTATCCCTTAATAGCATGAGCAACTTTTGGGCAATCTCTCTTGCCGTATGACTACCATTAGCGGTCAGAAGAACAAGAGGAGGAATGACGCCCTCTTTCATTACCAGATGGACGTACTTCACCTTGGACGAGCATAAACAGTAGAGTAGGGCGACTGCCAATTCTTGATCATCAGGAGTTCCAGTTTCCAATCGCTCCGCAATGGAAGCTACGCATCCATCAGTTTCCACAATGGCAGATTGAGTCTCATCACTTATTTCACAAAGACTACGCAAAATTTTCAAGCAGTGAGTAGTAGCTTGTCCACCTACCAAACATGAAATTATCTTTGCCACACACCCGGAAGATATGATTTGGGACCTTATTTCATCATCCTTGGACACGGTGCAAATAATTTTGACAGCATTTTCAAGGGCCTGCCCATGAAGCAAATCAAAATTCTTCACTATGGAATGAAGTGCACCAGAAGAAACAATATTCAAGCTGCTGTATTGACAGTCTGTTGAAAGTTGCAATATTTCCAGAGCTTCAAAGGATAGCTCCGGGAACCGGACTAATTTTGCCAAGAGCTGGAATGTATCATCTTGCAGATCCATTAATTGCCTGGCCATGAACAATAAATTTTCAGTTAGAAAACTAGTGATGCAAGTAGATTTGTGATCCAGCTGAAACAAAAGCTTTCTATTCCAATGTACCTGGTATTAGCCATATAAATCAAGAGGATCTGAGATCCTGTCTTTAGCGCTTTTAAATCAAGTTGCCTGTGCGCATGCTTCAAATGTTCGATCAATGCATCCAGAAAATAATTACCAGTCATCAAACAAGATGCATCTGCATTTTCTTTGACAAAGTTTTTGAAGTTCTGTAACACTCCTTTCTGCTGTTCACTCGGGAGCTGGGAAAGTATGGAAAAAAATGTGGTATAACTTTCTGTGCTTAACTTGAAGAGAGATGGAAATGCCTGACGTTCATCACTGTTCCAAGAGAGCAAAAACTGCATCAAATCACTGGAAACAAATTTGTCATCATGTGAAACATGGGGAAGAGAATAATCCAAGTAGCAGCTGGGAACTGATGACGAGCCAATGGAAACATTGCTCAAGTCCTTCTGTTTCAGAAATTCTACAGCTTTTCTTTCCAAGAGTACCGAAGGAACCTTGTCCAGAGAATCAACAGAAAAGTTAGACATGGAACTATCCAGACTGCTGCTCTGTGTGGAAAGAAACAGCGAAGGAATTGGCTGTGTGCGAGGGTCAGGGACTGTCACTCCATTTTTTATGCACCAATTAGAAATTTGGTTCTTGAGATAAGAATTTGGTGTAAATGACAGATCTGGCAATATTTTTTGTGTTGTAGGACATGTATCATGACCAGCATTGAACCATTTCTCAATCCAGAATCTTTCATATGACTTGCCCGAAGATATAAGCACGGGATCATACATGATTTTCAAAGAAATGGAGCATCTGAATTCTTGTGGTATGAGAGTGCTTGAATCAGGAAAGCATGGCGTTTCATCTTGTCGATCTACACCCTTACAACCTTCCTGTACTTTTGGTTGGGAAGGCTCAGAAAGAGTTTTGTCCATCAAACCACGTGGCGTTTCTCTGAGTGTAGATGAAACTTGCTCACTGTGCTGTGTATCTGCACTTACACTCTGCTTGCAACCATCAAGTTTTCCATGGACCTTTACAAGATATAACAAGTACTTTACAACATTGGCACTAATAGGATCAGCATTTTGAAACTTCCCATACAGCTTTTTGAGACATCTTCTTTCAATCAACATATCTCGGCACGATTTAAGATCCAGCATTGAAGATACATCTTTAAAAGCATCGAATTCCGAACTTCCCATCAGATCAGCAGAAACTTTTTCTGGATGCATCAATGAGAGTAATACTTGGCCAGCTTTCTCTTCTGATGTTTCCAATCTGAAACGCGCAATTCTAAGATCACCAACCACTTCAAATATCTGTCAAAAAGAAGTCCCAAATTAACTTCACACTATCATCCAGAATCAATGGACCAAACTCATAAATTAAATGTGATAACATGTTATGAGTTTCCTCAAGCTGCATGCAGGAGCTTAAGCGTGGCATAGTAGATATATGGCTCCCGATAAAATACTAGCCATAGACACGGATAAACTCAATAGAAAAAGGAGATCCTTACATAAACATTAAGATTAAAAAAGAAGATTATCTCATTGAGAAAATGCTGAACTTCATAAATTTCTTTTAGACAGGGCTACCTTTGGCAAACTCTGACAGAGAAATAATCCAACATATCATATAAATAGTGCTCTATACTATGCAGCTATGTTACAATATTGGGTTGCTATGCAAGATAGTAATACTCTGACATGCAGCACATATATACATTTATTGAATACTGGATTCATTTTTGTGATGCAGTATCATGAATAAAAATGTTTTACAGACCTGAACGGCTAAGGACTGCGGAACCATTTCCTGGATCAGGCATAAATTCATATCCAAAGCCTCTCGTATCCTCTCACACCGACAAATAATTGATTTACCTTTTATTGCCTGGCAATAAAAGAAGTAGCTGTGAGGAAATAATCAAGTAAGGATTGAAAAAGCAGAACATTGTAGACTTGCACATAGTAACTGAGCTTCCAGCGGGCACAAACCAATTCTGAGAGGCAAATTGAAAAAAGTACAAAATCTAGTCAGGGCCACTAATAAATTCCTTTTAGTAAATGTTTCTCCAGATCTACTGAGATAAAAATACAACCTAAATCAATAAATTCAAAACACCAATCCTCGGGCATTGCTTTATGTGAAATTTCTGAGAAGGGGTACATTAAATTTAAAGCATAGGATAGGATGGACAACCTCAATACACAGCAATATTTGCAATCACTTTGTAATTCTCACATACCTATTTGGCCCTGATGCAATATTCTTAGGTCAATTAATAGATAACACATCCAACTAAACATCACGGGCTTCCTTAAAATGTGTTCAAACAAGAACAGATGACTACCAAAAAGAGCTTGCTTGAATCGGCGCAATGCTCAAGGAGCAACTTGGCTTTCTCCACAGCTTGGTTCACAGAGCATAATGCCTGGATACCAGCTGTGCCTCCAGGCCGAGAAGCTTCAATACTTGGCAGCAACTGTGCCACCCTCTCCACTAATTTCTTCAGCACGTTACATACTGAATTGTGAACCTGTCACAACAGCACCCGACATTATTCAATCAAGTAAACAAATAGCTAGAACAAGCGCAATTAGGATGAACTGATGGCATTGCAACAGTATTTACCTTTATTTTAAATGATTTTAGATCAGCAACAACCACATCGGAAGCTTCATCCGCATGAATTTCCATCTATGAGGATTTAAATCGTTTTATCTGTGCCTAAAAGAAAAACAAAAGCTGATAACATTAGAAAATCAACAAAGTTGGAGTTTATGATCTAAAACTAGCCGGAGCAGCTGCCTGTATTGAAACAAAAATAAAGGACTACAACTACAAAAACACAACAACAGCAAGAGTAAAGGATAAAGGTCAACCACGGTCACTATTTATCAACCAGAAAAAGTACATATAAAATGGCTGCAAGCGTAGACTTCATCACACAAAAACAGCATGCTCAAATTGTTGAGGTTTATAAATGAAATTAAGATACTTACTGAAAATAATCAAAGTGGAAATTGCAGCCGACCAAGAAACCAGCTATTAGCGAGCAGATCACCTCAAAAAGCAGTCGATTTTCCTCAAAAGCTATGGACTTGGAGCGACTAAAAAGCCCATACAACTAAAAAACAGATTGAACTCTAACACCAGCAACAGATCTCAATTTAATGGGCACATAAAAAGATTCTCCTCAAGACCAAGCTTGAATCAAACTTGATCAAGGACAGGATGGAACAGAAACCACTAAATTGGAAGGAGATAACACAACAGACTCCCAAAGGAGAGAATGTTAAGAATTTCAAAGATCAAGAAAGGATGGAACTGCACAAGTACAACCAATACCTTCCAAAAGAAAGAGACATGAACCATGAGATTGAGCCTTGAAAATAAAAAAGCATGAGGTTGAGCAATATAAAACACTAGCACGAACAAAACAAGATTCTGGGTTCTTCTCTGCCGTGAATAAGTAACTGAAAAAACTGATGGAAGGACAAATAAAAGTGATGATGAACAGAATTCAAGGATGAGGATTTGTCGACAGTCATAAAAGAGAAGAATGATACGGCGGCTAGAACTGTTGGATTTAGTAAAAGAGGGCTAATGTACGGTCTTGTTAGAAATGATCATCGCTCCTTCATATGGCAGAAAAAGTGTTGTTGTCAGAGACATTGACGTCCCTCCGATGGAACCATTTTGGGTCCACTTCTTACCTTTCAATAAAGTTAGAGGACCTCTTCCTCCGGTGGAAGCATTGGCTGAATTACTCAAATACAGGAATATGATGAAAAAGCTGAGTTTATATATATTTATATGTACAACTCAAAATACAGTTTATCTCGTTATCGTGTTACAATTGGCATAACACGGCAAAGATTTTTGTGTACGTGAAGCAGCACAAAACAAAACTCATCCATTGACTCGAGTATGAGTCGAATCAAAACTTGGGCTCCGCTTGTTCATCGAAATTGATCCTTCTATAAGCCAGATATGAATGAGAATCACGTACCTGTATCAATACACGTGTCACTGTTTATTACTCTGGTCATGTTCTTATCCTTCTCTGCTAAGTGTGAACGCAAGACATATGTTTCTCCATTCTTTGAAAAAAGAAGGGACAAGAAAGTAAAAACTCATAAAAATATTATGTTAGGGAGGAGGACGACAAAAGCGTTCAGACTGCAGGGGTAAATGCTTGGCTGAGTAGAGGGGTCAAGTCAACCGGCAAATGAGGAGGGGGTCTTCTCTTCTTCTTTTTCGATAATTTACCCCCACCCAAATATATATAATTGTCTCTCTATGTATACAACAAATGGACCCCAATGATTTTGTAGTTGGACTTTTCCCTTTTACCATCTTTATTAGTTAGTTGGTGGACTTTGATCTGCCCTCCTCTCTCAAATGTGGATTGCACTGCTTCTTTTGTCAATTTATTTCCTTCCAAGACTTATCTCAGTGCTGAGATTTTTCCTTATGGAAAAATGATGGCTCTATATACATGTTACAGTGCATGCCGTATCTTGTTTGACCAAACCACACTTACATCAGGGATTGCATAATGAAGAATCGAGCTAAGTGGCGTTGAGTTTATTTTATATTGATTGTAGAAAGCATTGGTAAGTTATATATATGTTAATAATAAAATTTTATTTATTAAGTTAATTTTTGAATTAAAAGAGACTTATGATACCTATTGTAAATTTTTTTTAAAGCTCAAAGAGCTTTTAAAAGTAATGTCTGAGCTAAAATTATAATCTTAGAAGATTTAGTATTTGCGTAGATCGATTGTCGGAATTTCTTTTATGGGTTAAGGTTGTAATCTTGGGAGATTCAGTGTTTGCCTACACCGATTATCAGAGTTTCCCTCGTAAATTTTACCTGATGATTTGATGATTTAAAGGAACCCAATGATTTTTAATGATTTTCATCAGGTGGGTACTATCTGATGAAAAGTAAAATTGTCATACGATGATTATTTCGAAAACGCCCAATGTGTAAAAAGGAGTTATTAGGTTTATCTCACATCGATTGTAAAAGACATTAGTAAGTTATATATAGGATAATAAAAAAAATTTATTCTTTACGCTAACTTTTGAATTAAGAGAGGTTCGTGATACCAATCCTTTTTGAGAGTCCAAAAGACCCAACAATTATATTAGAGTCTAAGGGTACTTAATATGTTAATATGTGGAATTATACATACCTAAGATTGCTCTCACATATAAGCTGATTGGTATATATTAATTTGTAGTTACTCGTGGGGTGACCTTTTCACAGTAAATGAGCTTAAAATGTCTGTTAAAAAGAGGAGTGAGCCCCATATATGGGCCCCATGTTTAACCTGATTTTTAGTTTTTCTACCCATGAGCAGACCATATATTTATTAATATATTTAGTAGTATATAAGTGACAAACTCCTCGATGTACATACATAAATTATCATCTTGCATGTAGGTGCCCTCTTATATTGATCATTAAATGCCCCGTGTTAAGCCCATAAAGTTAAGACCAGGTCTCTACATTACAAGTGGTCATATGAAGGGCACAACTACAGTAAGGGTGCCCATAAACCATTGAAGAGTGATCTTCTATAAATGTAAGGAGTTGATGAATTAGAGGTCCCATAAATCAATTATCAATAGGCTCCTTTCATGTGGCCATGCAAATGTTCAACAATTTATGAAATTCCATCTATACTGCATCTGCCATCCATTCATGTATAATACTTGCATGAATGCATCTGCTGGTCTTTTGCGGATTTTTATTCACATTCCAACTTCCAAGCATGGTTCACCTCACTAAATATTGAAAATTCGACATGTAGCATTGAAAATATGGCCTCTTCAATGGTATTTATAGTTTTTAGTGATCATTTGATGAAACTTGATTTGGCTTGGTATTCGACACAAAAAAATTTTTGATTCAAAATTTAACTCAATATTAAATGAACCAACCCTAGACTTATATCTATTCAACTTGGTTTAATTCGAAACTTAATAATTTATGTAATTAATTAGATTTTTAATTATATTTATTTTAAATTTCTTTATATCAATTTAATTAAATTATAAAATATCATTACATGATAACAATTTCAAATAAGTGTTTGCATCATTAAATTATCTTATATGCATAATTATGTCAAATTAGAAATATTTTAATTATAAATTAAAGTTTAATATGAATTATATAGAAGAATAATATCAGTAAATATGAATCAAACTAGTTAGAACTCGAAAACTTATTAGTTTAACTCAAACTTAAAATTAAACGAGTCAAGTTTAAGTTAACTCTAATTGCCCATTTTAAAATCCCAATTTAATTTCATATTTAATACTTAATAGGATAAAATTTCATTTATAAATAAAAATATATTATAAATCTTTAACTTAACTAACCACTTTTAAATTGATTATTTATGTTCATTATTTTACATTTTAAGTTGGGTCAGAGATGGTATTAGAATAATGCGATTTCATATTGGACTATGGACATTATGGGCATTACTTAATCTACTGGTTAGAAAAGGACGTAAGCTAAGGTTATCAATGAGCCAAGTATAAAAATTTTAAGAACAAAATTTTCTAAGGTATAAAAATTTTGATGATAAAATTTTTTAAGATGGTAGGCTGTGAAATTATTTAATTTTATCTGATATTTATTAGAGTATATCGAGAATGAAATATGGAACTCCGACTTTTGATGATAACCCACATCTTCCATAATGCAAGAAGTTATTAAATGTTTCAAATCCAGTCTTGTACCTGTTTAAGGAGGAAACTTGCTGCTTTTTGGTCCCTGGTGCTGCCCTTGTATTTAAGACGTCCATTCTTCTGATAGTTTCCGTGCTTCTTCTTTATTAATCCTATTAGAGTGAAAAAAAAAACCGTCAACGTCTACGTGCTATCTTGAGGAAAAACTTACTTCCCTACCTTTCTTGACAACCTAATGAAAGCCCCATTTCAACAACACGGGTTAACTAATGTAACAGAAAGTTTCATTAACACAATGAGTTGGTCTACGCGTTATAGCTAACACTTCAAAGTTCTATTGATTAATTGATTACTTAGTGTGCCATATATAGCAGCATGTATGCAGAGCTCGATGGATAAGCTGGTTTAAAGTAAGATCAAACCCCTTAACTTGTCAAATGTTAATATTCATTAATATGTAAGCACAGTACGCTGGTCGCTGGCCTAGTTGTTTACGTTAAAGCTGATAATTGGTATATGCATTATTTTAGCTTATTGAATCACTGTCAGTGTTTATGTTTTTGTGCCTTTTTTTTTTTCTAAAGAGAACATAACATACCGATTCAATAGACCATGCAAGCGTGTTTTCCTATTTTGACCATGGTTGCGGGATTTATTGAATCACTGTCAGTGTTTATGTTTTTATGCCTTTTTTTTTTTTCTAAGAGAACATAACATACCGATTCAATAGACCATGCAAGCGTGTTTTCCTATTTTGACCATGGTTGCGGGATAGCTATGTGTATGCCACTTAAGTTTTTATTTTATATCTTTCCTGACTTTTACTCTTTTTGTTCCAAGTCAATTAATTTCGACTTGAAAAGAAAGAAAAAGAGGCTACATGGAGAGTAACAATAATTATATATTTGCTCAATGTTTTCAGGGCAAAATTTAATGGGCTCGATTGCCTCATTGGGCCTGATTTTTGTTCTTTTAGTCTTGGGCTGCTTTGGCCTGGGCTTTCTTGCAAAGGGTAGTGCTCATGTATAATGGGCCAGGCTCATATGCACAATTTTTCAGAAATTATAAAGATGGGCCTGCTTTGTGGTGTGGACAATTAACAAATCACAATTAGAGAGATAAAAGTTATCATCAAATCTTCAGGGAATCAAGTTGAACTTCCTATTGCTAATAGGTGGGGGGGAAAACTAAACAAATATTTCCATAGCTAAAGCTTCCTTAGTTTTCCATGGACATACATTGCCACCTCTTTCCATTTTTCCTAATATATCTGCGTACACAAAAATTAATTTCACAAACCAAAAGGGCCGAGAAAGTAAAATTCTATCCCCTCAAGGGTTCGAAAAATCGATACCATGGAAACATCTGGAGCACTTTTTTGCCATGAAGTAAACGTCAGGGCGTATTCATGGAAATTTCACAAAAGTTATCATGAAAACAGTGTAGGCGCTCATACAGAGCATCTCCCGCCATTTTTACGTACGTAAAACAGAGTAATTTTTTTTAAGTCGTTCCTTCTTCTATTCTCTCTTTATCTCAACCTGCATGGTGTAGAATCTATTCCATGCTCAATGTTATTGTGCCTTAATCTTGTTTGTTTTTCTTACTTTTGAGCAATATCGGAGCTAGAATAAAATGATAATAGAAGTAGATATCATTTGATAAATGGATAGTAGTACATTATGGCAGAACGCAATGGCATCTATTTGGGTTGCCAGATCTGCCTTTGACGATGAAATAGATGATACAATGCTTTTAGGAGAAAAAACAAGATGGGGAAGAAGGCTAGCTTATAATCTTCTTCTTCTTCATTATACTTGCGCACCAGTGGAGGACCCTAGTTCATAAAGCCAGCTTCATAAGCTTTATTTCTTTCCACTGCAATGCTTATAATTACCTGCCAAGTGAACAAGCAAGCCAAAAGTTAGCTTTTTCATCTCTGCTTTTGTCTTTAGTTGTAGTTGCAAATAGCTTTTGTCAAAGCTAGCTGTGTGTGTGTGTCTATATATATATATATATATA
>JAVDBV010004534.1:0-11206 GCA_032619315.1 Piper longum | reverse complement strand
AACTTATTAGTATATATATATATATAATATAATATAAAAACTATATTATTATATTATTTTATCGAGTCAAGTTCGAGTCGAGTCGAGTTTGAGTTATAACCGAGTTGAGTCGAGTCGAGCACGGCCTTGCTCAAGCTCGGCTCGTAAGATTCGAGTTCGAGTTTGAGCATTTAAATGTCGAGTTTCGAGTCGAGTCGAGCCGAACCGAACGTCAAATGCTTAGGAGCTGGCTTGCTCAATTAGCATCCCTAATTAAATTTTATAAAAATTATTATATTTTATGTAATATACTTATATTAGGTGAGATGCCGTGTCATGCACCGTGATCCCTTCAATTAAATTAAAAAATAAATTATAATTTTATTTATTATATATCATTATTGAGTTGTGATTAGTTGAATTTTTCAACTAGTTTCTTGACTACCCTTTCATTAATAAAATAATGTGGTGTGGTGATAAAAAAGATTAAAAACTATTAGACATTGCATATTCAAGTTTTTTTTTTGACATTTTTATGAGCCAGCCACCAAGAGTTAAGACTCAAATTTAATTGAGGTAAGCTCGACCTCATGATTGTGACCTAGTGAGCCGAGCTCAAAGCAGAAAATAGCTTGGCTCGACTCATAGCTCAAGCCTACCTCACCGCCGCTACCAATGCATTGTGATTGCCCAAGTGAGATAAAATGTTATCAGTAGGGAATTGGGCATTCAATTGTTGTCTAATTGAAAAAGCCTTAATATTCTTCTAAATTTTGTTGACATTTTTATGAGCCAGCCAACGATAGGATGGTGATGATGATGATAAGAGGAAAAAAAAAGCATTAAAAAAAACAAACAAAACAGATAGGTATGTACAGATCCTGGAAAGTGATGACAACTCCCAGCTGCCTGCAAACCAAATTGAATGTATAAAACACTAATTTTTCCTTTCCAATCTTGTAATTCTGTTCTGTATATAAGATCTCAAGAGTATTCACAAATCCATTTTGATGTCTGCTAAGCATTCATTTCCACACAATTTCATCTGTAGTAAGGCCAGTCCAACATCTACAGGTACAGCTGACATTTTCTTCTCAAAACAAGAACATAAATACATAGTTGACAAATGATTTTATAGATACAAAGAATACTCATCACTTCCAATGCCACTAAATTCACCAGATGTGATCTACTTACAGATGCAATGCACTGTCTTTGGGCAAGTAAAAGAGTTCCCGCATGGAAAAAATTAGCAGATGAAATGGCCATTGCAAAGTCTGATGCTGCTCTACAGACAAGGATGACCCATCCTTTCTTTAGGTTTCTCATTTTCATAGTTTACCTCACATGGGGTTTGTTCTCAAGCAAAAAGAGTCACCAACATAGATAATGGGAGTCAAATAACCTGACACTTAAAGACTGTAGATTCAAAACTGATCAACCTCGGCCGGCACTATTGTGTCTCTGGGTTCTAAATAAATTCAACAGATTCATTGCCTGCAAAGACAAATAACTCGACAGGTTAGAAAAACCTACCATTTGAAGGAAAATGGAACATAGTACTCCAAGATGAAAAAACAAACCAACAAAATACTGGATTTGGGGAAAGAAAACCAAAAAACATGTTTATGAAATCCAAACCATATCATTCAGCAAGAAGAATATCCAGTCAGAGAAGCAAACCAATACAAACTATAAATATCTGAGTAAGATCCCAAAAATTACAAAGCAGTACAATTGCAATTCCTGCAAAGAAAGACCCTATATCCCACTAAGAGGGCAAGAACGCACACATAACAAGCTTTCCCCATTACCTTTTCTCTAGCTCGAGGTGTCCCTGATTGCGACAAAGCCACCAAGGGTGGCACAGCACCTTCCTGGAGAACCATACTGCAGAACCGGTTGCTGTGGCGACATATATGCAGCAGAGCAGCAGCAGCATTTTCCTTACCTCGAGATGAACCCAACTCTACAACCTCCACAAGAACAGGGATCCCACCCAGTTGACCAATTGCAGTTCTTCCCTCCAGTATTGTTGCAAGATTGGCCAAAACTGCGACTGCTTTGTCAACCATACCAGCGGCAGGGTCCATTAGCTCCACTAGGTGTTTCACAGCTCCGGCTTGGACAATTCTTAATTTGTTCTCATGAAGAATAGAAAGATTAAACAACGCTGTAGCTGCATCTTTCTTTCCTCGAGGTGTTCCATTACCAAGCAACTCAACCAAAGGCTTTATAGCACCAGACCGCCCAATTTTGAACTTGTTTTCTTCCAGTACAGAAAGGCTAAAAAGAGTTGCAGCAGAATTTTCTCTCGCTTCAGGAGTTCCAGACTCAAGAACGTAGATAAGCGGCTCAATAGCCCCAGCATTTCCAATAGCAATTTTATTATTATCATTTATCGACAGGTTTAACAAGGCAGTAACAGCATTCTCTTGGGTCTTGAGGTCTGATGATCGCAGCAGATTCACCAAGTGACTAATGGCCCCACAGTTGGCAATAACAATCCGATTGTCCATACTGTGCTTGGCAAGAAGTCTAAGTTCCTCTGTGGCATCTCTCTGCACATCAAGTGCACTGCTTTGCAAATTCTCTACCAGTCTACGAACTTGGCTTTCAATTTCAGCAAGCTCAGGTCTTGGTTCTAATGAAGAAGAAGAAATAATTCGTGGTACTGATCTTTCTGATGGCCTTCTCCAAATAGACTGGACCCCATGTCTAGCAGTTTCAGGTGCTGACTGCACAGGTGATTCCCGATTCAGTTCTGCTCCTAATGAATTTTCTGACACCAATTCACCAGATATATCACTGCTATAATGTGTCAGTTCCCCCGAGACCTGCAAGGGCTCATTTGCGTGATTGCTTGCAATGATGCTTGAAACTGAATCATTTCGTGTATGGTTCAAGTTTAATTCGTCAGTCAAGCTACCTCTAGGAGCGTCCATTCTAGATAAACCGGAAGCTTGGGCTCTCGCACTTGACTGCTCCTCAAACCTTGATTCCCCATCTGAACTTTGTAATGAGATCCCCTCAATATCATCCTCAAGCCCATTTCGAGCACATGTTGATCTCAAATGAGATGGAGACAGTGATCTGTGTCTGGTATGAACACCATTAGATAAGTTCGTAGACCGATCAGTATCCGGTGATCGAGAGCTATGCAGTTGAGAGGAGTGAGCATGTGAGTCATTAGTTGGGCCATTAACATTTGCAAGAAGAACAGATGGCTGGTTAAGGGCAGCTGACTTGATTGGATCAGGGAGCTTAATGTTGTTAGACTCGCACCAATTTGCAATGAGAGCCTTAACAGTATAATTGGGAATCAAATTGGCGTGAGAAAGTGTTTGTCGGGTTTTGGGGCACACTGATATTCCCCGATCAAGCCAATTTCTTATGAAAGCACGTTCATACGTCTGCCCAGACGCTACAATGACTGGGTCTGACATGAGTTCCAGAGAAAGTGGGCAGCAGAAATCTGCGGGAAGGGTAACACCATTAACCGTCAGGGAATGTTTAGCTTTCATCAGATGTTCATGTATATACATAATGAAGGCTATCATGCGATCAACATATCCTGGGTCCCAATTATTCTCTCCATGTTCAGCCTTTACCTTGACCTTCTCAAGTGCCACCGCTTCCAGGAGGAGATCTTGATTGGTCTGCAGTTGCAATAAGTCAGTAATTTTTTCCAGACTTTCTGGGCTGGGTGGATTATTTTCTGTATGATTTCTGATGGATTCTTTAAGAACAGATATTTCTTCAAAAAAGATTTGCTCAAGTTTCTGTAGGCAAAGCTGCAAAACCCGTGCATGACCTTGGATATCAGGTAAAGGAACTTTAAAAGGCAGCACATAGTACATACACGATAAGTTAACCATAGAAATAATAATTAGAGATATTGCAAAGCAGTGTGATACATGTGAGTGCGTACTAGTGTGCATGTGTAAGGGAGATATCAGCGGCAAATACCTGGACACACGATAATTTTTCAGGCTCATCGGGTGCTTCAAACAAAGGTTCCAACATTTTGCAAATTTCAAGACCATAATCTTTGAGTCTTACAACAAGTGATTCAGTTTGCAAGACCTGGAGCAACAGAAGAATCATTTCTAACAGCTAAAGAGATGGGAAACTAATAGGAAAGCTACAAAATCCAATCTGAAGAGTCGAACATCTACCGGCAATTACATCAACATGTTCTACCATTATCAAGTGTATTTTCCTATGTGAACTCCATTTACCATATAATAACAAAGTAATGTAAGAAATGAATGACTTACAAAACAAACTTTGCTCGACAACTGATGCCAGGCTTCCACATGATCAATTGCTTCATTGACAATTGCATCTACTTCCTCCAATGGTTTACTAAGCTGTCCGCTGCAAACACCCTCTAAGTCGACAATGTCAACAATCAAGGGCATCAAGAGCTTTGAAACATCATCCACATTTTGGTAGAATTTCCGAACTGGTTCAGCATTAACCGCAGGGTAAGATGATAGAAGAGCCAAGCGAGATATGCTGTCCAACACAGTACTTGATAGAGACCTCTCCATCAAACCTGGATCAATAACATAAGCACACCATCTTCAAAAACTCTGATTGAGAGTAGAGATTGAAATTACAAAAAAATACATTAAAACAATGTAAACTTACCAATAAGACCACTTGCTGACTAAATCATCCAAATAACAACTTCAAAAACAGAGAGGACCTATGCCCTAAATACATCAGTCTGCACAAAAAACCTTTTTTTATTATTTACACAATGAATTCAACCTAATGAACTAAAATATTGGGTGTGTGTGTATGTGTGTATAGAGAGAGAGAGACACACACACACACACACACACACCCAAAATGTGCAGGTCTTGGCCAAGTTGCCTTTGTATTCCTAACAAAGTTCGCATCAAAACTGACCAAAAAAACTATCACCACCAGCTCAAATCCTCCCATGATCCAACACAACACGACAGCAAACACTAGATTTCTAGCAACCAATGATCCCATGAATTTGATCCCTAAATGAGCTATTGCATTGATATACACATACTTGGAAGTAAAAATTAAACACCAAAATATACAGGTCTCACACAACCCAAACACTACAACACCAAGTAAAAGTTGCCCTAGTAGACAACAATTAGAAGAGAACTAAATCATTCCCTGTTATCAACAAAATCTTCATCAAAATTGACCACGGGAAAACCAAATATTTCCAGCAGCCAATGATCCCATGAATTCAATCACTAAATGTACTTGGAAGTAAAAATTAAACACCAACATATACAGGTCTCACACAACCCAAAGACTACAACACCAAGTCAAAGTTGTCCTAGTAGGCTACAATTAGCAGAGAACTAAATCATTCCCTATTATCAACAAAATCTTCATCAAAATTGACCGCAGGCAAACCCAATATTTCCAGCAGCCAATGATCCCATGAATTCAATCACTAAATGGGCTATATTGTATTTGCACATGTATTTGGAAATAAATATTAAACACCAAAATATGCAGGTTTGACACAACCCAAACACTAAACCCAAGTTGCCCTAATAGCCTACAAGTAGCAGAGATCTAACTCATTCCCTATTCTCATCAGGAATTCGCATCAAAATTGACCATAGAAAGCCGTCACCACCATCTCAAATCCTCCCATAAACCACTACACCCACACTAGATTTCCAACAACCCACACCTCCACCTCCCAACCTACAGATCACACCAACTGCAACACATAAGAAAAAGGCTCCCAAAAAATAAAAAGATACATAATTTATCACAAAAAAGGAAACGGAAACAGCACCTTTGAACGAATGCAATGGCCGAAAGACACCCGCCTTTGCAGCACGGGGCGTCACGGAAGTCGATCAAGATCGCGACTTTCTGGTTCGGGGGGAAAGGAAACGGGCAGAGGAAGGGGATGAAGGGTCAGGGAAGTGCCAATTGTGGGAATCGGAGGTGGGGAAAACGGAGAAACCAGATAAGGGTCGGAGGGAGGAGAGGGGGGAAATGTGGTGTTGGTCCGAGGGAGGAAGAAGAATGAGAGGACTATTTCCACGTTGAAAAACACGACGTCTTTTTTGTTTTTTTTATGTACGCCTCCTATGTACGCTATGGCCCATCATGGGCCCAGTCATTATAATTGAGTCAAATTATTCTTACTCAAACTTGATTTATAAAATTCGAGTTTGAGCCAAATTTGAACTTAAATATTTAAATGTCAAATTTTGAGTTAGGTCGAGTCGAACTAAATATTAAATACTTATGAGCTGGCTCATTCAATTAATAGCCTTACTAATTACTAATTTGGCATAAAATAGTTAGGTGATATTAAGGTTTTTTTAAAAAAAAAAAACAAACAGAATAATAAGGTTGATGGTGATGAAATGATTCGGGTTTGTTTGGATCATGAAAAAGATAAAAAAATGTGAGAGGAGTAAATTTTTTTCGGATTTGAATAGGAGAAATTTGCCCTTCATTATTATTAAAATTTCCTTCACGACTATTTTCCATTCGTGGTTTTGTTTGTATGGCGATAAAAAATTAATATTTTTATCAATATTTTTATATGCTCGATCAAGAAAAAAAATATAATTTATATGGGACATTTTTAATTTCACTTATTTTTCTGCATTTTTTGTACAAGAATGACTGTGAAGAAGTTTTCGACCATAATAAGAAACAAATTTCTTTTTCTCATATTTTAAAAAACCAAACAATAAAAAATGTGAAAATGAGAGAAAATGAATGACCCAAATGTGATAAAACTAGAGAAAATGAAAAATATTATATTTTTTTTTATACATGGACAATGCCAAAAGTAAATGATTTTTTTTCTTTTTTTTCCCTCAATTTTTTTTAAATTCTTGCTATCCAAATGACCCATTCTTAAAATATGGGGAAAACTATTCTTAAGAAAATAAGAAGGGCAACTGTAGATAATATTCCTTTTACATATATGGTATGGAAAAATAATTTCTATATATTTCCCTTCTAGTTACAAGTGGGTTGGCTTCCTACCACTCAATGCAATTTTAACCATCAGATTTGTTTCATGTAAAATCTAAACCATTAGTAATTTTTCTTAACCGTTTGTACCAATTATTTTTTGGGTGAAAAGCAGTTATGATCATGTTCAACAGTTTTGAATATAAGGTTTGCAATGACAGCAACCTACGGCAAGAAGCAGATGTTCTACTACAAGGAGGCTTGTTGGAATTTAATTTTTATAATAAAAATCTTTATAGAGTTTTTTTATTAAAAATAAAAGATATTTTTTTATATTATTTAGTGGTGACGGGTGGGACAATCAAAACTAATTAATAGAACTGGGAATATTTTTTTCATATTATTTAGTGATGATCGGGTGCAATCACCGTGAGGCGACCAAATTTGGCTACCCTAAAACCACGACAAATAAGAGTCTTCGCAGTGACTTAGCCACGTTTAGTTAAGGGTAGCCAGAACTCTCTTGTGCCTTGTTTATCGCCCTCACGATGAAATTTATTAATTTTTAAATTTAAATTTTGCTAGTGGCATTTAAGGTAATTCGGATTTTTTACTCTTTATTTTATTAATAATTATACTTAATTTTCCGACTATAATATAAAAATTATACTCCACCTGGTGAAAGCTAGTTTCTATATTAAAGCCTCAACTAACCTTTTGACTTGGTGACAAAATAAAAATTCAATTGTATGAACATAGATCAATTGTCAAATCAAAGCAAGTTGACCTGGCCATCTCCCACCAAACTAGGCTTGAAGTCAATCAAAAATAAATAAATAAAAACTAACCCAAAATCGAATACAAGTTCAACCAAACATCTATTATTTAATATCTAACATTTAAAATTAGAAACGTGTTTCAAGTAGAAGTTGGGTAGCTCACAAAAAAAATGTGTATGACTTATTTATTTTCATCTCCTATTTTATTTTTAAGTAAACACTCAAATTTAAATTATTTACTTTACAAATTATGAACATGTATGAAAGAAAAGAAAAGCATGCTACCTCTACCAGCTTATTATTTTTAAATTTTTTTGGCTTATATATATATATATATATTTGATACTTAGTTAAAATAAGTATTTTAAACTTGTATATAATATGTTTCAAGTCGAAAATTAATTGAGTCAAACGTAAATCTAGTATAGATACTTAGATGAGTAGTTAAGTTGATCCAGCTATAACTAATATTTTAAAAAAAAAACAATATATATTTTGTACATAATTTCAAATTAATTAGCTAGGTAAAATATCTCACTATGCAATATGCATGACAAACTCTAATTGAATGATAGACTTTGATATTAGACATGATAATTATTTGATTTATTACTTTATTATTTATTTTGTTTTGTTGGTTAATTCTCAAACTTTTCATTGGAGGCAATTTGACTCATCTTTTAATAATAAGGTAATTTGAAATCTTTTGACTCATATTTACAAATTATACTAAATTATGAAGTGGTTTTATAATGGAGGTATTTACCTGGTTAAAAAAAATCCATATGATCTTAATAGACAATTAGATTTTTATTGATCTGATACTAAAATATTATACAATCTTATTAATTATAACCTCATATTAAATTGAGTTTGAGCTATTCAACTTGGAAACACATGCTCGACTAGATGGAACTTGATTATTATATTTTATATATCCTTTATCTACTCTTATTAATAAAAGGATAATTCTATTCTAGAATCTGATTAAAAAGTATTAATTTGACCAATCAAAAATTAAAAAAATAATAAATAAAATTATTATATAATATATTCTCATTCAATAAGATCTATCTTTAAAATTAAATTCAATCATAATATATATTAAATATATTATATTATTATAGTCTATCTTATAATTTAATAAGAACTTGCATGGAATCTCACATGTTGTGTGAATTTCACATCTAATTTATTTCGACTATATTTAGAGAATTTAAGTAAATTGAAATTTTATGAAATTTAAATATTCAACTAGAATCTATATTTAAAGTTAAAGTTGATCAGAATTTATGGCTAAGATATTATAATATTATAGTCTATCTAATTATTAGACGAAAGTTTAACTATAAAATTAAAATTTATCCGTAATAATAAGCCCAATAGGGGACACTATATTTCCTAATTTGTTTTAAAAACCATATTGCCTAATTTATTTAAAAAATTTAGGACATAAAAATTATAAATTTTTACTAGAAAAGAAATAAAATATTTTGATATTACCATGTGGTGAAAAAATCATGCCTAAATTTTAAAAATGTGGGAAAATATGAATCATCAATAATCCCATAGTTGAAAAAAATAAAAAAAAACTTATGAAGAAGGGCGGCCAACGTATAACACCCCGATTTGGCTCGCAGCGTGAACCAAATTAAAGTATTAAATCCTGGACCGCTACTCTTTCTTGATTTAAATACAAAGTTGATTCACATGACATACCTAACCATTCTAGGTGTCAAAATGCAAGAGACACGAGGGAATCTAATGCACAATCAAAACACACATGATCACACCAACATATGCCAAACACCTAGGGCTGAGCTTATAGAAATAGGATATACTAAATAAATCTAACTTTTAGAGGAGACTGTAAATCCTAAGAAAAATTCAGCAGAATCTTACCTGCAACTAGGATGTGGGAAAAATTTTCACAAGCCTCTATAATTTCACAATTAATAAAAATCACATGCAATCATTCACATTTCAAGAGCATTCTACCTCATTTACAACACATCATTGATCATTTTCATTAGAAATTTATTTCATTCTTAAGGCAGTTGGTTTGCTTGATCTTGACATGAGTCATTCAACCTGTAAAACAAAGCCTAAAAGCTCCTCCACCCCTTGTTTTTACTTCGCTCTGGATAACTATATAAGTAAAATGGTCTAACGTACCTGAATTAATTTTATCCTTCAATTCCAGGACTTTTGGGATTAAAGAATTCTTGCACAAAATAGTTAGACTTGTGTGTTTAAGAGTGTACTGTATGCAAAACAGTTCAAGGTTAATAAAAATAATTTTCATAAATTATAAGACAAAGCAATTGTATATTTCAAAGGCCTGAAGGCTTTCATACATGTCCATTTCAAGTGGCTCACTAGTCCATTATACCATTATTCTCATACAACCTATAGGCCCCACATCAAAATATAAAAGCACAGTGTACAACACCAAGTAAATCAGCTATCCCATGAGTCATTCTTGATGCATACGTCCCCCTATTCAAGCTTGTATGACCAAATTATATAGAAAACATACGTCAACAATTAAAGAATACCAATCCGAAAATAACTACGAAAAAATATTTTCAAACTTATGAATGAATGACTCACCATCTACGACAAACTTTATCATAAAATCAGAACCTTTTTGACACCCACATCATCATACTACTGAAATATGACCATGAACCAAATATACTCGATGGTAATATGCGTAACTACTACTTAAACCTTGAATGATGTGTGCATGTAATGACATCTCGACAATCCTAAATGCGGAAAATGACATGATATGCAAAGGAGTAGGAAATTAAACACACATCACATGTCATTCCCATGCAAAGTGTATTATAATCAGTGATAGAGATACTATAAAATAAAGCATATATCATATGAAGATCTCGGTTCATTATGAAATAATTTTTGGGATTTAACCCAAACATTTTAATCTAACAAGAGATATTAAAATGCTTGAGAAATTTAGGGTAATTTATCTGAGATACATGATGTAAAACCTGTGACCTGATTCAGGGTTTTACAGTCGACCGTTAATTTTCAGTCGTAATAGCTTTTACAACACGCATGCTAAGTTGAGGCTCATCGTGTGTTATGAGCCATGAGGGTCATGTATACTCAAGTATATGATGATAATGTAAGTAAGACATCGATATAATGAGTTATCAGAGTATATGAGAGTATGCCAATTTTTTTTTTTTAGTGGACCGTAGAATTATAATCAAGTCGTTCATCGTGTTAGGATGCATTAGTTATTATTTATGGGTGGGTTAGTAGGCTCAGAACATGTCATTGGAATTAAGACATTATTATTTTAATTTATGGTAATTTATTTTATATTTTTTGGATTTATTTTATATTATTTACTCGAGTTTAATTTACAAAGTTACCATCACCTTATTCTTCGTGATCCTTCCCTTCCTCTGTCGCTGCCTGTCGCACCACTGCCGCCCGATCGTGTCACTGTTACCCTTCCC
>JAVDBV010004529.1:0-10921 GCA_032619315.1 Piper longum | reverse complement strand
CAATTAATATATATATATATATATATATTAATTGTAGTTTAGTAAATACGCATTTAAAAATAAAAATGTGGCCAAGCTCGGCAGATCTAGTTGTGGCCATTTTTTTAAAAAAAAAATTAATTTACAACAGACGATAAAATCTAAAAAAGATAAAAAAGTTTCGTTGCTCAGTAGATTTATCTAGGTCATCTAAAATTATAAAGACGTCCTAAATTTTTTTTAAAAAAAAACTATTTCCACCTCAACGGCCCATGCGATTGGCTAAATCTAATTGCAAGGGGAAATCTAGGGGTGTAAATGAGCCGAGCCGAGTCGAGTAATAGTGTGCTTGAGTTTGGCTCGATATAAAACGAGTCGAGCCGAACTTTAATGTAAACGAGCCGAACTTTAATATAAACGAGCCGAGCCAAGCTTATCTAAAATTTATAATATTTGGGCTTGGTTCGAGCCGAGTTCGAGTCGAGTTCGAGCCGAGCTTTAGCTGAGCTCGAGCTTAGCGAATGTTTCTGTGTTCACTTATATTAGATCAATTTTTTTAAAACACTATATAAGTTCAATGTAACCTCAATAATATTTACGAGTCGAGCCGAACCGAACACTTTTCGAGTTTGAACATATCGAATTCGAGTTTCGAGCCGAGCCGAGCCGAACATTCCTTTGCTCAAGCTCTGTTCATTATTCAACGAGCTTATCTATTTCGAGCCGAGTATTTTTTTCGAGGACAAAATTAACGAGCACGAGTACGAGCCGAACCGAGCCGAATACAAAAAACTCGCGAACAGGCTTAACTCGTTTACACCCCTAACTGCTTGTCACCTGAATCACGACCTCATGTGGCTACACCACCAAATGTGGTCGTAAAAGCTATAAGTGTGAAAGCTATCATCATCAAAATGTCGTTGCTTGCCATCCAGATCGCAACCTCATCTAATTTTTTCCCTTGTTTTAAGTAACTATTAAATTATTCTGATTATATATATATATAAAGTACCAATTAATCGTAGTTTATTAAATACGATTAATTGGTACCATATATATATATATATTAATTGTAATTTATTAAATACGTATTTAAAAATAAAAATGTGGCCAAGCTCGGTGAATCTATTGTGAGGCCAATTTTTTTAAAAAAATAACTAGATCCAACAGCCCTATTTGTTAGCCAAAGGCAAAAATATTTCTACTCCATAGTTTGATCTAGGTTATCTAATTACAAAAACGCCTTAGATTTTTTCCACAAAAAAAAAAAATTCCGCCTCAACTGCCCCTGGGGCTGGCCATGTATACAAGCTGGCTAAATCTGATCGCAAAGGGCCAAACTTGGGTGCTTGTCATCAAGATCATGACCTCATGTGGCTGCATGATCAGATGTGGTTGTAAAAACTATAAGTGTAAAAGCTATCATCAGATTGTAACCTAGTGTGGCTTCGTTAGAGTCAAAGTTATCAAAAATAGATCAAATAAAAAAACACTAAAATTCTCTTTTTCATTAGAGTCAAAGTTATCACAGATTAAATAAAAAAGCGATAAAATTCCCCTTGAACAAGAGTCGCTGCAATCTAATTCCCCTTGAACAAGAGTCGCTGCAATCTACTTTCTCAGTTTGCAAGTAATGTTGTCTTTTTCCTTAATTTCTAGGATAAAACTGGGTGGCTGATTGCATTGGGTCTTCAATTGCCATGCAACTGCAAAACGTATTGTTTTATTTGTCGCCTCAGATAGTTTCCTTTTCATAGAACAGATTTCCCTGAATAAGTTACGGTTACAAGAAAGGTGCTCCTTATAGTAACAAGAATATGAAATGTTATGATGTGTGGACAGAAAGTTGTACTAAAATGTGTTTGTAAGATGATGATGCCGAGCATAACATCCTCTAAGGATGATGTCTAATGGGTGTCTGCGACACCCTTCTTTCAGCTATTCTCCACTGCTGCTGATAATCAGACACGGGTGGGCATCCGTGTACTCCAAGTTGAACGGGAAATGGCATCTGACTACAAGCACCCAGGTGAATTTGAGCTTGCGGGCATTCCACATTCTTCGAGAGGCATGCCTCCATTGGGTGGACGAGGGTCTGCCCTTAGTGAAAAAATTGGAATAGGACATTAAATCGAATTTAGAGTGAGTCATTATATTGAAACATTTTATTAAAAATTAGATAATAATAGGTTTACTTAAATCGGTCAAAATTAGTAGAGTTATATATCGTATTAGAATGTGTTATAAAATAGTTTGAATGAGTTATTAAGTATATAACTTAAAATTGTGATGATATTATTAGGTTTATATTATATCGGTTGTAGATAATATTGATGAGCTGTATATAAGCTAATGAAAAACATTTTTTTAGTTAATTTTTAGATTAAGAGAGACCCGTGATACTTATTACAAGTTATTTTTTTTGAGGCCCGTTGACTTAACAGTAATATTAAAGCTTGGTTAGGGGGGGCAAAAAGGGTATCACAGCCAAGTTACAATCTTGAGAGATTTGGTATTTCCCTACACCGATTGTCGAAGTTTTCTTTATGGTTTTACTTGATAATTTGATGGGAATTTACAAGATGGGTGCAGTCTGATTTAAACGGAGTTTATCAGAAAATGATGATTTCAGGATCACTTAAATGTGTGAATGGGAGTTGTTGGATTTATCTTATATTAGTCATACATGATGTTGGTGAATTGTATATAGGCTAATGAGAAAACTTTATTCTTTGAATTAACTTTTGAATTAAAAAAGACTCGCGCTATCTATTACAAGTCCCTTTTAAGAGCCCAAAGGGCTTAAGAGTTATAATGTGTATTATATTTTATGAGAATTTCTTTTATTTTTTTAGATTTTTTAAATTTTATTATAAGATAGTTATTATTTTTTAGCTCGAGTGAGAATTAAGTAAATTGTGCTAATTCACATTATCAATGTCGTATCTGACTGACGTGCCATTGCCCATCGATGCCGCCAATCACCTTATCATTACGTTGTCCCACCCCCCATGCCCCACCCCCTCACAATCCAACTACCTTGCGCCCTCTTGCCCCGTCCCTGTCGCTCCCCCTACCGTCTCCCCAACCCTCTTGCCCCGTCTCCCGCCTTTTGTCTGGATCAATGAATTCTTATCCGAATTAACTTAGAGTGAGAATGAGCTCGAATTGGCAAGAATTAAGTAATTATTAATTTAATTTGTAAATAGAATAATTTATTATAATTTTAACCCGATTTTTTACCAAGCCGATTAAATCAGCCGACCGATGGGTTAAAGTGTGGTAAAAGTTATGTTCTGTATGTACGTAAGAACATTTTGACGGTGGTATTAAATAGATTTATTTTTTTAAGTTTTGTCCACTGTTCATTTGTGGATTTTTCTTAAAGCTCTTCGCGCCAAATGTATCAATTCAATGATGCTCATTGTCAACTGGTTCGATGATATGGATTTTAAATGGTATTAATTCTAAGAGGGATTAATTAAGGACGGGCGTTGGTCCTTTGATGATTTTTTTTTAATGCTATATAACGTCCAAAGTTATGCATATCCTCTAAAAACACATCATTGTGCAATCATGCTAACCTTGGTTTGTTCCTTAATAAATAAATCTCTCATCTTTTTTCTGAGATTTATTTATTATTTGAAGAAGGACTTTGGAGAACAACATCATTATTTATTGAGCATTAAATTGCAATATGATGACTAAGAAAAATAATATTAGAGATATTAGAGAGTAAGGGTGTTAACAGCTCGATTGAATTTGAATTTATTTAATATTTTGTTATATTTTGATCGAGTTAAAGTTTAACTCAAATATAATTATTTACATGAAACATTAAAGAATAAATATAATATATTATTATAATTATTTTATACGGTAATATAATAATTTTATTAGCTAAAAACATAAATTGAATTGAAATTAAGCTTTTTATATTTTTATAATTAATTTTATTTCAAATCATATGAAATATATATAAATATCAATAATACTCGATTTTTTTTTTTATGTTCGACATGATTTAATTTAACTTATAATTTTTTACTTAAGTTCAAAATTAGAGTGAGTTTAAGCATTAAACGGGCACACCCAACACACACACAAGTCTACGTATACAACTACGTCATCGTCTTCCCCGACCGACCGCCCGACCTAGACGCCCCCATATCCGGTTGGATTCCCGAAGCACCACTCTACGATCCCATCCTTCTCTTTCCCCAAAGTCTCCACCTTTATGTCATCTTCCACTTCACGGCTCTTTCAGCTTTTTTTTTTTTAAAAAGAAAAGCGATCTCTTCCCGCTTTTTGAGTTGAATTTGTCGTCTGCAGTCGAGCTATCGAGCTGGAGCTTGACCAGAGGGGGAAAAGTCTGCATATTTAGCTCAATGGAGGTGTTCTGGCAATGGTGATGTAGAGGTTGTGCTGATTGAGGAGTTGGGAGGGAGCCATGGTGGTGAGGAAGGTGGGGAAGTATGAGGTGGGTAGGACCATCGGGGAGGGGACGTTTGCCAAGGTCAAGTTTGCCCAGAACACGGAGACCGGTGAGAGTGTGGCCATGAAGGTGCTCGATCGGTCTACCATTATCCGGCACAAGATGGTTGATCAGGTTCTTCTTTGTTCCCCCTTTTTTTTTCTGCATGTTTTGAACTGATTGGTTTCAATGAGATCGATTGAGCAGCTGCGAATGGTAACTATTTTGGAGTAAATCCAAATGAAAAAGTTGACATTTTTGGCACTAGGATTGGCCTGTTTCACATGAAGATTGATACCACTTTACCGTTCTATTTAGTTCTTGACATTTTCTTGATTTTTGATGATTAGAATGATATCCTCGGGGATTGTAGCAGCTAATAGTATGTTCGTCTTTTTTTTTAGTGATACTGAATGATTTAGTTCTTACATGCATATAATTTTTTACATGTGAAGCTGGCTTTAGTTATGTAAAGTTTTATTATAGATCAAGAAGGAAATTTCAATAATGAAGCTGGTCAGACACCCATATGTGGTTCGGCTGCACGAGGCATGGAATTTATGCTACAGCTATCCGGCGTTCGTGTTCTATTGTATGTTCTTTTGTTAATGATATGCCCCCCATGACAGGTCCTAGCTAGTCGAACTAAGATTTATATCATCTTAGAATATATCACTGGAGGCGAACTTTTTGACAAGATTGTGAGATAACTCAGTCCCACTTTAGAGTTTCCAGTTGGCTTTGGCTTTATTAGTTTGGTCCTTATTCTGAAGCTTAGCGCTCATCTATCAAGTCCAGGTCCGTCATGGGCGATTAAGTGAAGCTGAATCACGAAGATTTTTTCAGCAGCTTATTGATGGCGTAGAGTTTTGCCACAGCAAAGGAGTGTATCATAGAGATTTGAAGGTGATCCTCTAGTTGGTATTTAAGCTCCTTTTCATCTGATATCTGCATGAAATTTTGTCTTTATCTATACATAATTTTGCCACTACAGCCTGAAAATCTTCTTCTTGATTCACAAGGGAATCTAAAGATCTCTGACTTTGGCCTTAGTGCCTTGCCTGAACAGGTAATTCTTCATTATCATATTATTTTTTCCAATAACCATTATATTCAAATAAAAATACAATCCTATATGCATCAAACTGATTGCTAAAATAACATCTTGTAGGGAGTAAGTATCCTTCGTACTACTTGTGGTACCCCAAACTATGTTGCTCCTGAGGTTCATTTTGAGATTCTTCTGTCTTTATTTCGTCAACAGTACTTTTTACAATTTTTTTGAGATGACTTTCTTGTCTCGGTAAACTATCTTAAAATCTCTATACTGCGATTTAGGTACTAAGTCATAAAGGGTATGATGGTTCTGTAGCAGATATTTGGTCTTGTGGAGTTATACTTTACGTTCTTCTGGCTGGATACCTTCCATTTGATGAGCTTGACCTTACCACTCTGTATAGCAAGGTGCCACCTCTTCTTTTAGAGAATATCATTAGCAAATTGTTTGACCAAATCGAGGATCACACTTACAAAAAATTGTTTAATTTTTTTGTTAATTAAAAGTTCTGGTTAAAATTAACTGACTTTGATGAATGATCAGAGATGAGATGAGTCTGAACGTTGTCTAATTAAGCAAGGTCTCTTTTACAGGTTGTATAGTTTACACCTAAATTTGTGTTGACAGGTGGATAACATCATCTCGTAATTAGGTATAATCCATACTTATTTGGATTATTACTTAGTTATAAAAGAGAAATAGATGCTCTAAACTTGCAAGAGTTGGTTTTGAACTTATTGAAACTCTGGGGATGTGGCACTAGCTGCCATTTTCCAGTCTGAGTAATTTCCATTGGATAGAATAATGTTCTTTTATGATTAGTTATATTGTATAACTACAGGACCGATTCCCGGTGAGTCTAGGTGCCATCCATTTTTTATTGTGCTTGGGTAGTAGGACCTAGCAAGTAATAAAGAAAGTAAGGAACATCAGAGTTAAATGGTCACTGTATTTTAGTTACTTTATAAGCCAGTTCATACATACATATGTGCATAAACAAGTTGTCGTTAAAGAATTATGCAGCTCTTTCTTGTTTACTTTATCATATGTAGCTATGTTCATATGTTCATTCTTATTTTCATTTTGGCACGTTTTGTAATGTTAATGACATGTGATTGTGCTTTTTTTTTTTATTTATTTTGAATAATTTGTAGATTGAAAGAGCAGAATTTTCATGTCCCTCTTGGTTTCCAGTCGGAGCAAAGTACTTAATTCACAGAATTCTTGATCCAAACCCTGAATCTGTATGTTCTAGCTTTGGATTAACCCGATTCCATTTGTAATATTTGTGAAAAAGGTATGATTTTGTTTTTATCATAAGACCTTTTTGGGATCTTTCAGCGTATAAGAATCCATGACATCCGGAATGAAGAATGGTTTAAGAAGAATTATACACCTCCTAGACAAATAGACGATGCAGACGTAAACTTGGATGATCTGAATGCTGTTTTTGATGACCCTGAGGTTAGTAAGATATTTACTACTATTTTGTGCTTGTTCTTTCTTTTCTCTATCTTAAGGGAAGGTTAGTTTTCAGAAAGCATTCCTTCATAAATTGAAGCTGTATTGGTTGAACAGAAAAACCACATATAGAGAGCCCATGCCAGATAGTTCGGTATGATAATAAGTATAAGTTCTGTATACGACCATGGTGGAATTAATCAAAGTTATATGCATAGAACTTGCTGTTCATTGGATATAATTATGTAACTTCTACCTGGAGTTTTAATGAGCCCAGCTCTACTGAAGCTTGGGACCAGGACTGGTCATTAAAGAAGAGAGCTAAACCCAACCTGAACCTGATCTCGGCCAGAATGGGCTGGTTAAAGGTGTGTGGAAATAGTAATAGAGTTGCTGATTGGCGTAAATAAAACAAGGCATTGAGCAGAAAAAAACTGATAAATCTTTCTGATAGAAGCATTACCCTATGTGTAAGATGTGCCTGGTTTGGTTCCCTGCATCGTGTTTTTAACTTCTATTTAGTTTTCAATCTTGTTGCACTGGGTTAATGCCATCCTGTGGCGAGTCAAGGGAAGTTCACCTGAGTTTGAGCCTAGGCCTGAGTTGAGGCTTGGACAACTAAGTTGACCTAAGTTTGGGCTTGTGTTCCAGGTGAGCTGAGCCATGCTGAACTGAAACTGGACTCAACATGGCTTGTTCTTACCTTAGTAATCAGTAATTTTTTCTTGCCCTTTCATTTTAATCATCCATCCACAGAGCCAATAGGTTTTGAGCTTTTTCTTCTTCTTTTTCTTTTACTTTCACCTCATCCCAAAAAGAGAGATCTTAATATAGAATCCATGTTATTACAAATGGCAAAGTTTTGATTGATCATTTTCTTCAGTTCAACAATTACTTTAGGATCATTGTTGACATTTTGTTTACTAACTGCATGTTCTACAGGATCAACTGGACAATACCGTATCTAGAAATAATGACATGGGTCCCCTCGTTCTCAATGCGTTTGACCTTATCATTCTTTCACAAGGACTGAATCTTTCGGCCTTATTTGATCGTGGACAGGTAATGACCACAGCCTTTGACTACCTTCGTACACTTTTCACTATTTACTGTATTCTGTGTCTTAGTGGTTTACTAAAGAAAATAGGAGTGATGCCATTCTAATATGGTATTGTGAGTGTTATTTTCAGTGCTTGCAGGATCTATGACCACCTTTAATAGCTAAGTTCAAGTAGAATGTCTGTGAACTAGGACTATTCGTTATCAGCCTCGGTTTTGGCATAGCTGTAAATATGTAGATGTCTTTTGTTTGCTGAAAATAAAAATAATAATTATAATCTTTGCATGATAGGACGATGTTAAATATCAAGCTCGTTTTGTTTCACAAAAGCCAGCTAAAGTTATTTTGTCCAGTATGGAAGTTGTGGCACAATCTATGGGATTTAAGACTCATATTCGCAATTTTAAGGTAAGCAATTTCCAATTCAATTTAAAGACCCATCCTTAGAGCTTATTCAAATACTGGGATGGCCATTTGATTCAATGAATTACATGTTTTACAATAAGATGAGGGTGGAGGGTCTTTCAGTGAAGAAGACTGGGCATCTTTCTGTTATACTGGAGGTACCTATCTAGTATTACACTTCATAAGAAGAGTTATAACTTATAGATAAGTAATTGTGAATAGTTATTCTCTTTATTGGATCCTAATGGATCAGATTTTTGAAGTTGCCCCTTCTTTCCTTATGGTGGATGTCGAAAAGGCTACCGGTGACACTTCTGAGTATCTCAAGGTCAGATCTTTTGCCAGTTTCTTGTTAAGGCTAAGCCTTTTTTTTTATTTTACAACTAGTAAGCTTTTCTGTTGGCTGACTTAGCAAATGCTAAGAATGGCTTGTGGGGCATATTTGTTACATTTTACCAGCTCTTATTTCAGTTCTACAAGAACTTCTGTGGCAAGCTTGAAGACATCATCTGGAAACCACATACTGAAACACTACTACCACGATTGAAAGCTAAATCTGCGAAGCGATGATGTCCGATTTCTTGTTAAGTGTTAACCATATGCAATTGTTGTAGAGTAACATATGTCAAAATCTTATGTGCTTCTCAAAATGTTAATGGTAAGTCAGTTTCTTACACAAAGAATACAACAAAAAAAGTGGACATGATGTACTCGTTTGTTATGCAAACAACATCAGCAAGAGCATAGATAAACTAGTATAGATGGACATGAGAAATGGAGGAAGATGTTGATGTAAGCTACTAATTGATTTGTGTCTTTTGAGGGTTCCAAAAAATTTCCTGAGAAGAGTAATAACATTCTGATTACTGGGTACTTTAGAAATGCCATTTGTTTCTTAAAAGTCCTCTGAATTTTTTGCAGATTATGCTTGGCCAAAATTTTCATAAAGTTGTGCCGTACTTGCATGTAGATAAATGATGTTTCATCTTCATTCGGCAAAGAATTTGCCATATATCTCACAATAAGATTTTTTCTTACAAAGTATCTATATTTGTATTTATTTATCTATCAAGTACTTAAATTACCTATCTTTTAATCTTTCTTTTATTTACTAAAATATTTATACAAATTACAGAAAAAATACTTGAAAGCTTGTGCGTATTTTTACAGTCAGAAAACATGAGATTCACTGAGAGCCAAGTTTCCAATTAGCTATTGTTCTAGGAAGTCTCACTTAAAAATCTAATCGAATTGCACCTATCTTAAATATTTCGATTTAATAATTAAACACAGCTGTTTAATATATCAAGTAGTAATGTGATGCTCGAATTAAATATAGAGCATTACATATTAACGATTGTGTATTGCGGGTCTAAACATGGATGAAAAAGAAGGGTTGACAATCGAATTATGTGAAGTCGTCATTAGTAATCACATGGATCTTAGATGCGGTTTCATGCCAGGAAGAGGAATTTTTGTATTGGTCATTTTTTGTTTGATGGAACATAAGATTGAACACAAAACATTACAATTAATCTAAATTGGTATATACTTTGTTATCAAAAGAAACTCATGAACAAAAAATAAATCAGAGGACTCCATGCGGGTTTATTTAGAACTTGCAACAGAGAATGTGAGGTCTCCAACACCAGAACTTGAGACCTCTCCAGCCGTGGCAGCGATGAGGTTTCACCTCCGGCATCCTCACCGGACTTCCGGTCCACACACTGCCCAATCTACCATCCAAAAGAAAAGAGGCAACATCTAATTCAAATCCATACCAGACTACACGAGTTGAGAAGATGTTAAAAATGAAATTCTAAATGATGGGTTTTGGTAGTCACCTTGGGAAGGAGAAGGAAGAACAGTCGGTGTCATCTGAGGTTGAAATTGATGCTTGAGTGAGTTGTGCATTGTATTCTCCGTTGGCTTGCATGTCTTCCCAATATTCGTCATCCTCATCGTCATCATCTTCTTCTGGTTTTATTTCATCTTCTTGTCTTTCCACTTCATGGGCAATGCCAGACATGCCTCTAGTGCAGACAATATGATCAACTTGGTAGCTTCCATCTTGGAAGGACAGAATAAAATCATAAAACTCATCTTCTTCGCCAACACTTTGCCCCCGGCAAGAACAGTGGTCGCCATTTGCACCAGTTCTACATCCTTCAAACTCTTCTCTCACATTTCCACCCAACCCCATAGCCATATTGATCTCCTCGCAAGTTTTCCATGCAACTTCAACTCTCTACATATATATATTACACAATCACTTTGAAACTTTACCATCTTGAAATTTACAAGAGTTACAGAATTAAATATTGTAGGAACATATATTAAGGAAGTTCAATATATGCATGTTAGTATCATAATAAAGAAAAGATAAAGCTTGCTAAGCCTATCGGATGTTATAGATAGTTTAATAATGAGATATGGTATATATATATATATATATATATATATATACCATATCTCATTATTAAAC
>JAVDBV010004528.1:0-13789 GCA_032619315.1 Piper longum | reverse complement strand
TTACTTTTCCTACTTAGTGTATGATCTCATGTATCTGTAGTTGTTATTGAACCTAATCCACAACTAGCGGAACCAAAATGTTTTAGTTGGCTGTTTTATTAAGAACTTTGATCATATTATGGTTGATGTGAAAAGTTTTTAAACTGTTTGTTTGCCTTTGTATCTGTTCGGTCGCAGTAGTAGCATCTGCTATGTTCTCACAACTGACAAGAGGATATTGAGAGGATATCTTATTGGGGTCATAATAATGGGTCAAACACCTGTTAAAAGTGGATTAGAATAATTTTTTATTATATTTGTTAGTACAGGGGTTATTGACATTATTTTTTGTTTTATATTTGCTTCATATTCACTGAGGGAAGCAGCATTTAAAATCAAAGTGGTGGTTGATCATGACATAACCCTCCAAAGATTGAAAAAATGATGAACACATACAACACATCTCCGTCATATCTCTAGGCTTTATCAGATGACGGTTGTTTGAGGAATCCATTTAGTTAAGCTCCCAGATAAAAAAAAGGACTTAATGTTTATCATGGTATGACAAAGGAGGGGGTGGTGTCAGGAAGGCCGTCAAAACTTCACAATTTGTAATAACATGGATCCTAGCTTAGGATCCCCATCCCCAACACTTTGGGCATCAGGTGGAAGAAAAAGAATAAGAAGAAGAAGAAGGAGAAGAAGAAATATTGCTACAAATTTTTGTCAGTTTTCAAGTATTACTTGCATTTAAAAATGATATGAATTCTTTATGAATTAGGTTAAAATATGTCTTGTACTTCTGTTAACATTCTGAGTGAGAGCTCAAAATTTTCTGATGACGTTTTATTTTGTTTAATACTACAGTTGCTATGATGTGCAGTCATACTGGAAAAGTTTAATATACTAAATCCATTATTGAATTTAGCCTCTAGTTCTTAAGTACAATGCGTAAAGCTTAGTAGTTCCCCTGTATAGGTTGATGCATTTTACATAATGACACTTTACATCAATGAATATCTTGATGTTCTGCTGGGTCGTGTTCTGATTTGATCTTTGTATACTATTATTATATTGTGTTGTTGATAAATGAATTGAGTTTTAAATATTTGAATTTTCTATTATGGGTCACAGCTTGTAATTAATTATTTTCTGCTCAGGTTCCACACATCTCCAAAATTTGGTGGAAAAAATAGATACATATTATTCAGAAAGTACCAACTGCGACTCAAATGATGATTGCGTACCAAAAGTTCTTAAATTTAGTGGGAGAAATAGATGTACCAAGTAAGATTGGAATTTAGTATTCTGATTCTTGAAATCTTTAGGGCATGTTTACTTTTGACACTGAAGTAAAGTGCTTCTCCTAATGGTGAAACGGTTTTCTGATGATATTGTGTTTAATACACCACAACTTTTTACTTAATGTCATTGAGTGAAGAAGGAAACAGTTTGATGTTAATCCTTGCCATTAGGCAGCTATGTTTTGTGTGTGCTATGGCCTTTTGGCATCATTCAGCCATGGACAAACTTTGCTGAAAAATTGTGTATAAGGCCGGTAATTTACTTTGTTATTTGATCATTTTAAGATATTATTTTCTAGCACGAGTTCTCACAAAGATTTGAGAAATGTCCTAAGGTTTTATCTCAAGTTGGGAGTTTTGTTTTAGTGGAGCTATTAAAAATTCCATCTGAGTTAGGTCTTCTGAGCAAATATTGCAATGGCGTCTGTCATTGCGTCTCAGAGGCCGGTTACATAGACTATATTAAAAATATTTTGGTGAAGATGAGAAACTTTTCTTGTGTCTGAGGATTATTAAATGCATAAAATACGTTTGATTGTTATATGCTCTTTCATTTTTGGTATTAACTATAGTTTCTTTTTTACATAATTATATAGAACACTAGCTAAAATTTTGTTCAATTGGTTTATTAGTGGACCCACTCATTAATCAATATATGTTGTGACATGAGACCTCGCTTGTCTCTTGGCTAACCTTCCTCCCTCCTCCTCCCATACCCTTTCTTTAGCTTGTCTGGAATTTGGATTTCTTATATAATGATAACATTCTTCTGATGGAACTGAACTTATCTTTTTAATCATAGCTTTATGTTAACTGCTTAATTCATTTTGCTCTTTATCATGTGTGATGTACTATTTGTACTTTCTTTTGCCTCTATTTATACAAGCTTTAAGGAGATGGAATTTTGTTTAGGTATGATCAAGATCAAGCCCCTTCCAGTTCCAATATTCATCCCTTTATTTATAAAAGGTTGTTGCAGGCTAGCAAATGTGCATATTTAGAGAAAAATTCCAGAACTGAAGGCTGCAATGGTGATTTTATCCCTAATTTTATTTATAATTGGACTACATATATGTATGGTTGTGAGGAGCTCGATCCTTTTACTTGACAGACAAGGGGGAGGTCATTGTATCTCTATCTGAGAGCCGGTGTAAGGATGGCTATATAAAATGTTCAACTTTCCCTGAAATGGAAGATCAGTTAAGTGAAGCCAAAAAGATGGGAATATTGGATTCCCTCCCTGAGGATGAAGTTGAAGGAGAAATTATTTACCTCCAAAATAAGCTAATAGACAATTTAATGGCAAATAATCATCATTCTGGTGATCTTTCTAGTTCACTTATTTTTAAATATTGATGGTTCTTGCTCTGCATAGTGTTATTATACTATCTATTGAAGTTGCTGACTCCAGTTATTGATTTTTTTTTTTCAAATTCTTATGTTATTTATATGAATTAGAAATACAGTTGTTTACTTGAAGGTTATATTTGCACTTTGATTTTGCCATAGATCCTGCACCCTTTTCTTTCATTCTTACCTTCAAGAAATCATCCATTCCGGAGTTACAATTTTATCAGAGCGACTCAAGTAGAGGTCAAATGGGTTGCAAGTGAAATTAAACTCTAGGCCTAGGAGGGCTTCTACAGTGAGCTATAGTCGAGATGGCAAAACAAAGATTTACAAGCTGGCCCAGCTTATGGGTAAGAGTAATGGTCGGTGGTTAAAATGGATTACTCATTGAACAGTGGTTGGGGTTAAAATGGATAGATGTTTCTGGTGCACTTTTTTATGGATAGATTCCTACTAAATTTACGGGTAGAATTATATTGTACTGCTATACTGCTAGCTTTGTTATATGGGGCTGGATGTTGGACTACTAAATGGAACTGAATGTTGGGTAACTAAATGAAGCAATGTTGATAAGAGAGGGGTGTCTGAGGGAGACCAAATCTCCAATAGTATTTGCATGCACAGTTGGAGGTCAAACTGATTGATGTCAAAATGTGAGTATGTTATATTCTGATGGCACAAAATGGTTTGAAAGGCCCACAAGGATGTGGATTGAGTTTGTAAGGAAAGATGTGGAATTAGATTTGAACGATGCCATAACTAGTTAAAGTAGAAGGAAGGGATTTGTAACTTCAACTTAAATTATTGAAGATGGGTAGATGAGAAGATGAAAGGAAGAGGCTAATAGTCAATGACATGGATTTTACCGGCTCACTCTAGTTTGTGTTTGACTCAATAGAAATGCGTCGATGTGATTTCTGGGCTTTAGCATATTCATGAGTCACGATTTATTTTATTGGTATTTTATTATTTATTATTTTATGAATTGTTATTTCTGTATATATTTATCTAGAAGCTTTTCTACTTCATCATCACATCTTCCATGGGTGCTTAACTTCATTTTTGAGAAGTGGATATATGTACTTTGTTGGAGTATATCTTTATGTGGTTTGATGTTTACCAATACGGACTTTTTGGTAACTTTAAGTTGAAAACTTTGTCTTCACTCGTTTTTTTTTCCCCATTGTCTTGCAGAAAAACTTATCTTAAGGGTTGTGACAAATTTGTCACATGAATTGGAATATTTGAGAAAGCAACGGTGGGATATAGTGTTAATGAATCAGTTTCTTTCTAGGGTTAGGGAGGCAAATAAACTGGGAAGAAAAGAAAAAAGACATAATGAGGCTCAGGCTGTTTTGGCAGCCGCGACTGCAGCAGTGGAAGCTTCTCCAAGAATGTCTTCTCTGAGAAAAGATACTCATGATGATATTACTTCTTCAGCTGAAGAGGTTTTTCTCTTTCTGCCCCTTCAATCCTGATTGTATTAATTTAGAGTGATCATGATGATGTTCATTGGAGTTAAAAGCTATGCTGAAAAAAAGTAACCCACATCTAGCTCTTTTCCCCTTTTCATTCGTTTATCCCTTTTCTGAGTGCAGTTGTGTTCCTAACACTTCTTTTTATTGTGAAAGGACTAGTCATTTTTTGTGTACGATTCTTACTTCTTGTCACAGCTCAATTCACCTCCTAGTCCTTAGAATGTGTAATTGCACCCCTTGTGTTATTTAAATGCTTTATAATTATTAATCTTGGGACCAGGTAGTTTAGGTTACAAATTTAATCAAATTATGTTTATCCTGTTCTGTGAAAAAAAAGGAGTATCATTATCGTTATTATTATTAGGTTTTCTACTTATAGAAATAGATGCTTGTGCAAAGAATGCGGGCATGTTGATTTTTGTTACAATCATGTTAATTCATTTATTCTTTTTTGGTTAGAACCTTCTGAAAGGTAATGTCAGGTATGGGAGGATTCCTAGCCGCTCTCAGTTGGTACCACGTGCAAAAGATACCTATACGAGATTGACCTCTGAGCATGTTGACAATAAGGAAAGATCATGTGACATTTGTGGAAGGGGGGAAACAATGTTGAATTGTATTCTAGTTTGTGGCAGCTGCAAGGTTCTTACATCTTGCATCTTTTGTCTATGATGTAGATATGACTTAGTACATAAATTATTTCTTTAAGAAATATTTAATGTGTGCGGTACTCAGGTTGCAGTTCATCTTGGTTGTTATCAAAATTTAAAAGATCCTAGCGGACCGTGGTATTGTGAACCATGTGAAGAGATGATAATGCAATCTAAAGACGCTAACTCTCAATCCACTATTAGTCATGATAGGATTTGTGGATTGTGTGGCTGGACTTCTGGTGCTTTTAGAAAATCAAATGATGGTCAATGGGTACATGCCTTTTGTTCTGAGGTAGGGCTTCTTCATATATTCTATTATTAGATTCTCTGTGCTTAACTTAAAACTTATTGTATGCAGTGGATACTCCAAATGTTTCAGAGGGGACAGTCCTATTTTGTTGTAGGAATGGTATGTGTGAGCTATTGACTTTTATTGAACTTTTTCATATTATTATTTGTAAATTTGCTCTTTTGGCAAATATTGGTTTTTTGAAGGAAGAAGTACCTTAAAGAATATGTTTTTGTTTTGTTATCCAGGATTCTATTGTAAGAGATGGGGATTTATGCTGTTTATGTCAAAGAAAAGTTGGCGTTTGTATCAAGGTATACCTATTATTCATTATATGTATTTCTTGCTCTTCTTGTTGGGTGGTGATGTTTGTAATATACCTAGTCTCTTCATTTGCAGTGTAGTTATGGGCATTGTCTTACTACATTTCACCCCCTTTGTGGGAAAAGAGCGAGCTTTTATATGAAGTTAATGACAGGCAAGCCCCAACACAAGGCATATTGTGAAAAGCATAGTTTGGAGCAAAAGGAGAAGGTGAGCCTTTTTTTTTTTTGTCAATAATGTGGACGTATGGTGCATTCTTTTAGATTTTAGTCATTTGTTTTGCAGGAGGAAAATCAGCAATATGGAACTGAGGTGCTGGGCCAACTAAAGCAAATACGTGTGAGTGCGACCTTTATTTTTGTACTTTGTGGTCTATGTGCTCCGTTGGTTTTTATTGTTTGCTAATGATGCTTTCTCTTGTTATGTTCTTATTCATTTGCTTTTCCCTATATTTTAATCTCATTAATAGTTGTAGAGAAAAAATGTTGGATGCTGCTTATATATCTGAGAAATGGTAAGAGTTTGTTGAAACTATGTTCTTGACCTACTCAACAATTAAAACGTGCCACCCGTGTGGGTTGTGAGACAAATTAAAAAATGGCTATCACTGTTTTTTTCATTTAAAGTGAAAAGGAAAAACCAACTTTGGTTTTTCCTTTTCATTTGAAATCCTATTCTTCTTTTCTCTTGAGTTTTTGTTGGCCAATGCAGACATTGAATTCAAGCCATTCAATTAAGCATAATTCATCTAAAGAGAATGCCCTTTCTTATACTTTAAGGATAAATGATCTGTTCTGTTGCCTGTACATGAGAAGCCTTGGTTCTGTTTCTGCAGTGGTTGAAGTGTGTTTTCTATTTCCGGTTAACAGATTACAGTTTTTGTATCGGAATTATCTATATGAACCATGTCATGCTTGGTGTTTTGCATTTGTTGTCGATAGCTTGTAATTTGAACACACTGTAGCCTAGCCATTGGCAGACTTTCCTATTTTTCTTTATATGTTCAAAATATGTTTGCTACCTTTGCAAGCCATTGTAACGTCTATAAATAGGCTCTCAGAACTCAGTAGATCTCAAGCTTTTTAGTATTCTTTATAGGTGGAACTTGAGAAGTTGCGTCTACTTTGTGAACGGATTGTTCGAAGAGAGAAAGTGAAGGTAATTTTATGCTGCTAATATCATTCTTGTTGTGTCTTCTTATGTTCCTTGTAGTTTTAACTTATGTTCAGAGGAAATTGTTTGTTAGGCTTAAGCATTATTTTTGTCAAGAACAATCTGTCATGCTACTAGCCATTTCAGATTGGTTCATCAATGGAATCTGAACTTATGGTAATCTGAGGTGTTTATATAATGCACTTATGATGGATTTCTCTATCAGAAATTCTGTACACATGCAAATCTACTTTTTTGTCCATTCTGTGCCCCTATGTATTCCGTATACTTTATAATTGCTTCTATGCTGTAGAATTGAGTTAGATATGCCATTATAATTGAGGATTGAATTGAATCAGGCTTCTTTGATCTTCAGTTTGTGAACTTACATTTGAACGCGGGTAGCTTAATGGTCTCATTATCCATAGATCATAAGACCACAATACGAAGGAAGAGTTTGCCTTCTCTTCAAAATATCCAAATATGATAATATTTTCAGCAAGTTCTCCACTTCAAAAAATCTTGTCCCAAAAGTTGGCCAGTTCTTATTTTGTATTATGAACATTTAAACATTGTCATTTAGTACATTTATATATGTAAAAATCGTGGCAAATTGTGATTTGCAAATTATTATGGTGTAAAATTTTAGCATTATTATGACAAAACATATGACCTAGTTTATTTGTATGATGCTTATGAAATGTACTTAAATGGTGTAATGGTAGGATCACATTTTAAATTTTAAATTTTATGTTTATGGATGTAATATTAGGATAATTTTTTTTTTATAATAAACTAGGCAAGATGTTGTGCCATGCGCGACTTATGCTACAGATAAATTTTAATTTTATAATAAGCTCTCATAAATAATGAAAGGTTTTAATAATCTAATATCTTAAGTATGGATATATTTTGATTGATTTTAAAGATGTATGTCCTATTTGAATAAAAAGATAAGCTATAATAATTTGATTTTTTATTTTTTATTTTATTTTTGTTGTATTTTGATTGGTTAAATCTCCTACTTTTAATGAGACCAATATTGAATTCTGCTTTTATTAATAAGAGTAGATATTAATGTAATTATTGTGTTCAAATATCTGTTTATTCTAGAATTATTTATGAATTACATGTATGTTTATGGGGAAATTTTTAAAGATTTCCAACTTATCTCTGACTGCTTTTGTGCTCGGTGGACACGATACTGATGTCTAATATTGTGGACCCTGGTCTTGACCTAGCTGGAAAAAGGCAGTGAGGAAGGAAGAATTATAATTTGATCTGTCATTAATATCTGTCGGCACTGGTTGTACTTGTGAGAAAGCTTAGCTTTTAACTCAGTAAATGATATCATTTCAATTATTGTCATAATTAGTTCAAAATTATTTTTCTAACTTGGTGACAAGTGAGAAGATGATTTACTGGTAGTAAGGATTGTCTTGAGCTGCTTAATTAATCGTCAATCATGAAATATAGTTTCACATAACCAATTTACCATTTTTATCTACTTATTTAGTATGAATTATGATTTTTGTTGGTGCAGAAGGAGTTACTTATTTGCTCGCATGATATACTTTCTTCAAAAAGAGATTACATTTCATTCTTTATTTTTGTCCATTATCGCTTGCCACCTCCTGATGTCAGTTCAGAGAGTGTCACTACCACACTGAAGGCTCATCCAGAGTATAACAAGCCTTGTAGTGAGGGGATTCAGCTCTCTGATAATATCACAATGGACAGCATCGTTTCTAGCAAGCTTTGTGTGCCGTATCCACTAAAAATGGAGACTGATGGAAGAATGCATGACAGTTCTGTGCCTCAACGACAGTACAGGAGAAAAAGTGATAGAATTTCATCTTCTGGAAAGCAACTCCTTCATGGGCTTACTTATGTTCCCTCTAAAAATGCTGGGGAGGACAATGAAAAGAAGTCCAAGGCTAGAAAGGTAAAGCAAAAAAGTCATTTTGCACATTCTTCTATTTGAATGATAGATTTAATTTTTTTAATGTAAGAGAGAAGGTTAAAAATCAGGTATCATTAAATCTTTTTAGTTAATATCTCTTTTACTTTTCTCCATGAAAACTATTATACTTTGTTTCATATGGTTTTGTGCAATTGATTTAGATTCAAAAGAAATCATTTAATGATGCAAAATTGAAGCCACCGACTCCAGCTTAGCTTATTTAATGTTGATGATGATGATCATGTCTTTTAAGTAAATTAGTCTTCTAGTCAGTTCTGAGTAAGTCAATCAACCTGAATGTGTACTTGGGCTTTGCCTTAAGTTAAGAGGTACTTGTATGGCAGGACAAATCTAGTATTTTGTGTCATTCATCTTATGCTGCTATAAAGCAATACGGTTCACTCTCGTCTACTTGAATTCTTGTGAGCTTGGTCTTCTGGTTTGTCTATGTTCTTTGCTGACATTTGTTTCTTAGAATTATTTTTAAATTTAATTTTTTTATGCTTCAACTACTTTTGGTTCATTTGTTTCCTTAACCATGTTTAATTATGGTTTACCAGTGTGGGTAAACTGTGAAAATGAGTCTTTTTTAAATTAGTGAATAGCGAAATATGTTTGTAATGAGGTGGTTTTTTTCATTGACGTGATTGTGGATGTATAGGAAGAATGATTTTTTCTTGATGGTTTGCAGCACATGGAGACTTTGCAGAAAGAAATGATTATGACATCCGATCAGGCTTCTATCCAAAATCAACGGTTACCGAAAGGTTTTGCATATGTTCCAATAGGTTGCTTATTGAAGAAGAAAGAACCTGATGGATAATGTCTTAATGTGATCCCCTTCAATGGGCGACTTGTTTGCACTTTCCTCATAACTCCCAATTTTGCTCATGCATATTGTTTGCCGCAATGGTGGAGCTTCAATGCTGTGGTAACTTTTTGATTAAAAACAAAAAAAAAAACCCTGATTAATTGGTTAGCAGAGTTTTTGATGGAGCTCCTCAAGCTCCAGTTACTGTGGAGAAATGACGAAGCCAGGCTATCTTGCAGGATTCTGGAGGTGGCTCTGCAAAATGTTCATTGCTTGCGGGAAGAGAGGCTAGGGCGGTGTCATGATTTTTAACAGAAGTTAGTTGAATAGGCTATGTTTGGCCTGTCCAACGGAGATGGGGAATTTTAACTCCTTGATACTTGTATACGAAGGAAAAGACTGGTGGCCTTTGTTTTCTGTAGGAATCTGTAAAATTAGATTGTTGTATTGTGTCGTTCTTTAGCTTCTAAGAAGAATTTTCTGGCAATGCCAAACAAAGGTGGCTGCTAGAACCCTAGTCAAGATTCTTCAAATTTGTACTTCTCATTTAAATGCCCATTGTACATTGTATCTCACTTGTAAAATTCTAACTTTCTCTTCAAACTTTCATCTTTGCCATATTTTCTTATCAAGTGTTCTTAAGAAGTGACCATTTTAGTTGTTTTCGTTTTTTCATGATGACAGATTTTTACAACGAAGATCACGTATACGGTTGGGAGATATTGCCTAATTCAGGTTTCTGGTCATCCCTATTATGCTATATATACAATTTGTAGCTACCTTTCTTCTTCGGAATTATTACTTTATCTGGTGATTGCATCAAGGTGTGTATTCGTATAACTCACAAGGAATTCAACAAGAACTTGGTTCTTTGGTTGGTTTGCCCAGCCCTGTACTTGTGCGATGCTGCCAGCCAGGTTTAGTATGTAATTACTGGAACCATGGAAACTTATATTTATACTTATTGGCAATTTGATTGAAGTTTTGTACATTGGTCTTGATTGTTCTATTTTAGAGTTTCCTTGTTGATTGTTCCTATATGTGCATGGCTTTATATTTATACTTTCACGTTGCAGGCTATAATTTAAATGAGCTTGTGTCCTACTGGTGCGTGGGCTGGACAAAATTGCAATTTTGTTCCAGTCAAATTTCACCTTGTGGAGTTGCTCTTTGGCAATATTGAATCCCATGTTTTAATCTTGCCTTTGTTTGAATAGTTGTGTACTGAATTGAATTCAATTGTATTGTTTAACATGGGAAGTTTGATACTTGAAGCTGTGGGTATAAGCTTTTTTTTTTCACGAGGTTGTACTGAAAACGGAGATTGAATTTACGCGTTTCTTTTCTAGCTTGTTTTGATTCTGGAAGATGCCTTGGTCCTTAGTTGTATTTATTTATTTATTATTATGATTATTATTTTGTATTTTATAGTTACTGAATTATGAATTTTATGTGTCCTAAAGAGAAAAGATGCATTTATTTGTTTTGTTTTTAGGGGAAAAAATAGTAGCGTCAAAACTAAAGATTAACGGGTACAAAGGACACTCAAATTGCCAGCATAGTGAGCAGAGTAAGACACTGAAATTGTCAACATAGTGACCATTGTATGATTCTCTGGTCGGAGGATCTATTTTAGTTACACTTAGCATATTGCAGACCATTTCTTTTACTAGATTGCAAAGTGACATGATAGGAGCCTCATCATAAGTAGATTCTCCTTCAGGGATGGCAAAAATAGTGTGGCAATTCATCAATGTAAGGATGTTTGAATGCTTTGGTGAACTTTGGACATGTCGGAGCTAGATCTTTCTAGGCCCAGCAATTCAACGTGGAGGGGTGATCCACATCCTGCCAAAATTTTTTGGGAAGTAAAATGTTTAGACCATGAGATGACTATCCAACCAAAATTCATAGAAGTGCATCCCACACTCAAGTAGAATGAATAAATTCAATGATCAGGGCGATCTTTGATTGTTTCAACGAGATATCAGGAAAAATAGGTTGCTGACGCAATTGTCTAGAATTTTAGAGCAATATCTAGCCAAATAGGTGACTTTTTGCAAGGGTCCAGCTGCATTTGTGTTTGTTGATAATGAGATCATTCTGACATTTCCAAATACCTTCTATGTTTAAGAATTTACCTAAGAATAAGCATTAAAATCCTGCAAGAAAAACAAATAAAGGAGAAAAGATAGAATATCCAGGCCTGAATTCCAGGATAGAGTTTCAAATCAAATTCCCAAAATATGAAACCAAACGACTCAGTAAACTTGTAGTTTATAAAAATATGGGGGAGGGTTTCTGTAAAAATCATACAGAAGGGGCAGAAATTAATCAATTGAGCTTCGAGAGCCAAGTTTTCCTAAAGTAGGCAAGATATTTAGTATGGAAGAGCAATCCTGCGGGGGTATCGCAAGTGCCCATATGGAAGAGAGGGTAGTTTTTGCGAAACTAAATATTAGCCAATATGAACTTTTAGCAGTGAATTGCCCAGATGGAGTATGTAGCCAAATCAACTTGTTTTTTATTTATGAAGAGATGAAAGTGACAAGTTAAGAATGACAGCAAAAATCTTTAGGATGGAGCAAATGTAAAATCTTGTTTTTGTTACAAGATTTTCTTTCAAACAAGGGAACAAAGGAGACGAGATGAGGTCTTGGTATCTTGGGTTCAATCATGGGATAAATTCAGTGGAAGTGTCATCTATGATCTGCTAGAGAATCAAGTCATAGGAAGTTTAAGCTAAAGATTGAATCGCCTTGGAGAAGTTTAGTTGGCATGAAAGGTATAAGGCTAGTAGGTCCACAAATTGTAGATTTCCCATATTTTGCACAAATGATTTTTTGTGAGGAAGGATTGTGGATTAAAGATAATTAACCATGCAAGTTTTGAAAGGAGAGCAATATTCATGGTGCCTAAGTTCCGAATCTCAGCATCACCAAAGAGCTTTGGGTATGCAAATAGCTGACAGAACCTGTCAATAGTCTTTCCCCACTAGTAACATTCTTGGTTGAGGTTGATGGCTTTAACGGTCTTCAATCACTTGTAGCAATTCATCACATAATTTGTTATGACATTTGAGATTAATTGTGTTAGGTATTCCAGCAAGAGAGATATAACAATGATTCCAGCCCTATATCTTATCTCAACCTAGCCAAAGATAGGGTGAAACTAGTTGCTTTATCATTGTAAATTGCTTTCATCTCCATGGTTCAGGATTTACTTATTTTAGTATGAGAACAAAGTTTGTTAGGGAAAATCAATCTAGACTTGGAAAAATTGACAGATTGGGCAAATATGAGAATGAATTGATGAAGAAGTTGTTTGATGTTGTCAATATCCCCAGAAACAGCTTTAAAGAAGAGCATGATATCATATGCATATAAAAGGTGAAACACAATGGGTATTTTTTACAATCTTAAATACCTAAAAATTCTCCCTAGGTGTAGATCACATTTATCATATGAGAGAAAGGCTATGTAATAAGAATGAATAAGTAGGGGGTGAGTGGGTCTCCCAAATGAATTCCTCGTGAAGGCTTCAAGGTTCTATGAAGGGCATAATCAAGAAGAGCCGAGATAGCAGTGGAAGTGATGCAGTACATGAAGGCATCTATGCAGGAAAGAACTAACTAAACACTCAACAAAAGAGTTACATCCTCATGATACTTAAACCCTCGACTAAGTAAAATCGATTTAATCACAATGAGATATAACAAAATAAGCACAAAAAATAATAGAACAAGACAATAACAAATATAAATGAACTCAAATGAGAGATGGTGTTTGAGGAATGGATCAAATTATGCAAGTTCACTTAGTGACTTTATCTTGATTTACTTAACTCTCTAAAATGAATTTTCCAAATACAAGATAACAAAGAGAATGAGAAGAAAGATTATACAAACAATTTTTAAAGAGGTTCTCAACTAGCGTGAAATCTCAATTTTAGGATAGGGCTTTACCAGTTTGTTGCCTTACCTGGTTTGGGTTAATCTAGAGTTAGTTCAGGTTTCAGACTATGTGTATGAGGTCCAGATAACCATATAAGCATATTCTGGAGGAAAAGTAGCCTGATATACAAATAATAGCTTTAGTCATGCTACAACCGAGAACGAGTTATCAGCATATGCATGAGGTATACAATTTTTTTTTCTTGTGTTAGCTAAGGATTTTAGGGCTAGATTGGGGTAGTTAAAGTGTTTAGTATTTGTTTGGACTTTTCAGAGCATCTTTTTTACATGCATCTTAGGCATTCCACGCTACCATATTGCCCTTATGGGCCTAGTTTGATTTGAGTAAGAGATCTTTATCAAATTAAGTTCAGAGTTTAGAGACTCATTTAGTTTTCTTGCTTTGATTTCCATCTATAGAGTCATTTTTAGTCATCGAGTCAGTTTTGACTTTTGTTGGCGTCGATCCAAGCTTTCCGTCTATATAAATGTATGTATATATATATATATATATATATATATATATATATATAT
>JAVDBV010004526.1:0-11522 GCA_032619315.1 Piper longum | reverse complement strand
CAGTAACTTGTCCGGTGTCTGTCCGTCCGACGCCCACCCCTAATCCTAACAAATGGGAAGGTTTTCTTCGTTTTCCCAAGTCATCAAGAGAAGCTTTTGCCGATACAATGGATGGTCACTTTGTAGAATGAAGGAATATGAAATCAAGCGAGGGAGGTCAGGTTTCGAGGCAATTCAAAGCATCATTGCAAATGACATTGGTAATTAAGGACATCAATAACATTGCGTGGACAAGAGGAGCAAATATGGTTTAACTGGGCCTCGTTAAATTGAATATGACTTTTCCCATCAGAAGTTTCAGCATTTTTAGTTGGGCCTTCATCAAACCCTACAGAACTGAAAGAGCAATTCTCACATCATTCAAGACCATCAGATAAAGAAGCTGCATGTCCTTTTAGGGTTTCTTAAAAATATCAGCTAACCCAATAAAGAGTTAGCTTTTTGGCCGAAGGGTAAATCAATAATTTTCTCATGGTTTCTTAGTTTGAGCTCCGGTATGATTCCAGAAGTGTAATTATAAGTATTTTCTTGGTGCCATGGTCACAGGAGTGCTCTTGTGCTCACTTTGATTTCCCTGTCCACCCCCCTCCCACCATCCCTCCTTTTTTTCAAATAGATAATATTTACAAATTATGCTCTTAACTTTTTAATTATATAACTTTTGAAGTATATAATTGTCAATATGAGCTTAGTTGAAGTCGAACTTGAATTAGCTTGGATTTGTGTCAACTTGGAAGCCCTAATTGCACCAATACAGTATACTTTAGTGGATCTCAATTTTTGCATCGTATTTCCCTGATTACAAAATATATCAACTTCATTAATTTAAAGATAAGAAGCTATAAAAATTTTGATCTGTATCCACATACTTTGATATATCTATACCCGCTTAAAAGATAAAAATAAACTTTCATGACAATTCTAATCTTGCTCTATCCAAACAAATTTAAATGCTCAAACTTCTTAATTACGTTCACAATCCAATTCCATCAAAATCTAAATTCAAGTAAGTACACTATATTAAAATATTGGTTCAAATGCACAAATCTACTAATTAAAAATTTGATCAGACCCTAATCCAATCTAGAAGCATTCAACCCTAACTGCACTTTCAAACATGTTTTTTTATTTTGACAACTCAACCAGTATCATAGTTTTTAATTCTTAGTTGATAACTATATTAAATTTTTATGTGATATAAGGTATATTTTATTCAACCGGATAAAATTGGTTGAACTATATTCTAAAATTATAAATAAAATATTATATTAAATATTAAAAATATATTTTATCATTAATATTTTATCAAATACCAATTATAATTCCAAAATTAAAAAAAAAGATTTTGTGAAAATTTTCATATGGTATTGAAAATTATGATTAGTATCGTTGATTAATCAGCATCCCCACTAAAATGCTCTCGAGTTCCGACAGCACAAGGTGAGAGACGGCGATTGCCGGTGCCCCGATCGCCGCCGACGCCCCCGTCACCGCCGTCACCGCCGTCACCGCCAACGCCGGCGGCATGTTTCCGCAGTTCGGATCGACGGCGGAGAGCCTGAGCAAGGCCTCAACGCTGGTGTTCCGGATCGGATCGGACGCCCACCTCTACGACGACCCCGACGACGTCAACATCGCCACCCTCCTCGACTCCAAGTTCGACTCCGAAAAGGCCGAGGCTTTGAAGCGCCTGCTCGCCCTCATCGCACAGGGCTTCGACGTCTCCAATTTCTTCCCCCAGGTCCATCTTCCCTCTCCCTTGCTTGTCTCAATTTCGTTGCCGATTCAGGGTTTGTTCGGCTGGCGAGATCGGGAAAGAAAAGAATTTATGTAATGGAAGTAAAATGGAAAACAAACATGAAAGTTTTAGGAATTTTGAAGTGTAAAGCGTCGATTTTTTTTAATTTCATATCTTTGGAAAAAAAAAATCCTCGTAAATGGAAATTGAAATACCACACCATTTGTATGTAAATCTGCGATTTTTTCCCCTTTCGTTTACAAAAAAAATCAATTTGGAATTGGTATTGCAGGTTGTTAAAAATGTGGCGTCGCAGGCATTGGAAGTGAAAAAGCTTGTGTATTTGTACCTTCTACATTATGCCGAAAAGTACGGTTTTAATGTTTTTCTTAAATTATGTATTTGTAGTGTAAATAGTAAAGCTTCATTGGGTATCTTAAATTGTATTTGTAGTGGATACATTATGCCAAAAAATTTAAGTTTCATTGCATATCTGAATTTGTATGTTCGTAGTGTTTTTGTCAGTTTCCATGAAAAGGCAAACTGAGTTTTTTTTTTTACCATCCTTGAGGGAATAGCAGATTGCATTTATATTGCTTGATCATATATCTGATGATTTAGGAAGATGTAAAAACGGGGTGTTGATAGGATTCTGGGCTACAGAAGCTGCTGTTTTATGGCAAAAGTTAAAGTTTCTTTGCTTAGCAAAATTTATATTTTTGTAGAGTACTTGTCAGCTTCCATGAAGATGCAAACTGTAATTCTTTTTTCCAGGTTTGAAGGGAAAAGTAGACTATAAACTGAAACTCTTATTATTAGGTTTGAAGGGAAAAGTAGACTACATTACTACTGCTTTATCATATGTCCAGTCATTTAAGGAAGATATATGTCTCAATATTGAGGTGTTGGTAGGATTCCAGCTGATAGAAGTGCGCATAAGTTTCAACTAAAGAATCAGAAACTTAGACATAAAATGCAATTTAAGCCAGATTTTGAGAACCAGGCCAAGAAGAGTTTGAGGAAAGAAGTTCCCGGTGAAGAACTTGGAATTTTGTGAGATTGACGAAGCGAGGAGAAGCATTGTTTGGGAAGAAATTTAATTTTTGACTAATTGTCATGCATCCATTGCCCTTTAAATATCAATGCATCAACTATTGAAATTCCTATCTTATACAACACTGTCCAGAAAATGCCAAAATATCCTCAGCTCCCTACTCAAACAACAAAACAAATCAAATTTCATATTTCCTCAGCTTCAGCATTGTATGATGGCGATAATGTGAAGTATTCCATTATCCCTTCTTTCAAGGATGTGAAGACACAAAAAGGCAGCTGCTGTAAAAACTTGGAGCTTTGCTGCATGATTTAGTCATGTTGATAACAATGTGAAAGCAATCACTTGGTGACCCAAATTCATGCCTCCAAATTTAGCTTAGGTGGTTCAGGTATGGAGATAGTGATGCCTCTGTAGGTCAGTTGGTTGTCTCTAGTGACTTCATGAGGTAAATAAAGATATGATTTTCTGCTGTTATATAACATTAGTTTTTAAAATGTGCTGATAGTAGTTGAAATTGATGAATCCGATTTGTCATCCACTTGCTATGATGATTCGATCCACATCTTGTAACTGCAGGCGTCCAAATGAGGCATTGTTATCAATCAACTGCTTCCAAAAGGATTTATCTGATACAAATCCTTTGGTGCGTGCTTGGGCCCTTCGTGCCATGGCAGGAATCCGCTTACATGTTATAGCTCCTCTTGTTTTAGTGGCTGCCACTAAATGTTCAAGGGACCCGTCACCTTATGTTCGAAAGTGTGCTGCCAATTCTCTTTCCAAAATTCATGATCTGCGCATGGAAGAAAATGTTTCTGCCCTTGAAGAGGTTAGTGTTTTATCGTGCATTTGCTTGGTCTAAGTATCAAGCTTGTGTAATTTATAGCTTTTGAAATTCATATATTTATTTCTTTAGGAATACTATCAGTCTTTTTGTGAAAGATCAATCTGAAATGAACACACTAGTTTTATTTGATCGTTTACGGAGAAGAGAGGTCTATCTAATCAATACTTACATTGAAAATTTTGGGGGTTGCTGTCAAGGGCAAATCATCATCATCATGGTTCTACCCTGTGGAATTTATCTTTAATGAAACTTTAGCTTTAAGTGGTTGTGGATGTCATCACTATCATCATCATCATTATCACCTTGCATGCCTTATTCCTGCTATGTTGCATGAGTTGTAAAGATTTTGTATCATTTGCTTTAAAATAATCAGGCAAAATTTCTAGAAGCAATTTCTGCTGGATGCCCTTTTTTGCTGTTGTAGACTAATTGGTATGTTAATGCCCACTAGAGTTAATAAGTTGTGAATTACTGTAAATTGTAATTATATGTGTCAGTAAAACAGCGATTGATTATAAGTATTGGATATTCTGTCCAGCTTGTAGGTGTCTTGCTTGGCGACAATTGCCCTGGTGTAATTGGAGCTGCTGCAGCAGCTTTCAATTCCGTTTGTCCTAATAATCTTGCAGCAGTTGGCAAAAGATTTCAGCACTTATGTGAAACAGTACCAGATGTTGAAGAGTGGGGTCAGATTATCTTGATTGGGATTCTTCTCCGTTACGTAATATCAAGACATGGGATTGTTCAAAGGTCAATCATAGGTTTGGGTGGCTTTGCTCAGAATTTCAGTTTTGAAGAAGATACCTCTGGATATATTACATCTGATCATCATAGCAGCTATGAGGGAAGTCAGGATACTTTTGCAAGTATAAGTGGATCACTTCTCAGATCGTATGTGGATTGGCCTATTCATGATTTTTCACCTTCTAACTGTACAAGTAACAATGTTGTTGAATTGGAACCTGCCTCTTTGACGACAGATCAGAACAATGATATTAAGGTTTTTCTTCAATGCACAACTCCATTGTTATGGAGCCAAAATAGTGCTGTAGTGCTTGCAGCTGCTGCAGTGCATTGGATTGTAGCACCGAAACAAGATGTCAAAAGGATTGTGAAACCGCTTCTATTTGTTATGCGATCATCACCGGCTTCAAAATATGTGGTGAGCCCTTCCCCCTCACCAAATTTTCTTCTTTAAAACTGATTGCAATATATTTAAAAAGTAAAGAGACTGTGCTTTGGAAGATGTGAATTCATTGCAATTGATGCCATTACGAGAGTTAGTTCCATGGCAAAAGAAAAAGCTCGACTTTTCTTTATTTGTTTTTTGAAATCTATGCACAAATGTTAACAGGAAGTATAAGAAAATTTTTTCTTATTAATAAAATGCACGTAATTTTTATTTTTCCTTATAAATATGACAATAATTCGTGCTACATATCTCTCCAGTTTTCCATTTGCCTTATAACTTTTGTTTTTCCTTCTGCACATGTAAATAAGCTGGTGTACCTATTGATTAGGTTTTCCATTTTTCTTTTGTGCTGAGCATTGCTCATGCTTTTATCTGAGTGGTTGAATGACCTCATTTTTAAGTGACCACTACTGATCTTCTTATCTTGATTGCATTCTTTCCTTCTCTACCTGATTTGTTGGTGTTTTTTATTTTTTAATTTAAAAAACTATTTTCTGGAATATATTAATATATTAATCTCTTTTCTGCTAGTCTTCATGGAATTTCATTTTTTTTGACAGGTTCTTTGCAACATTCAAGTATTTGCCAGAACTATGCCTCTTCTCTTTGCACCTTATTTTGAAGACTTCTTCATATCCTTAAGAGAGCCATATGAAATTAAAGCTTTAAAGCTGGAAATCCTTTCAATCATTGCATCAAATACATCTATTCAATCAATATTGCAAGAATTACAGGTTTTGTTATGCTGCTATGAGTTATATTATGTTTAAAATTTGTAGTACTTAAGTTTGGTATTGCAATTCTCAACTGATGATAGTGGATGGGCCTGGTCTCTGTTATATCATGTATGTCTGTCCACAGATGTTTTCCAATTAGAATATGATCTCATGAAACAAAGCTTAAAGGGTTGCAACTTGGAACAGGAAAAGCATCTGGCTATAAGCTTGCTGTTTTTTTTTTCTTTTCTTTCTTTCTTTCTCTCTTTCCTTCTGCTGCATGAGTTATTTGTCATTACTTTGAATGTAGAAACCAATCAAATGGTACAATGAATTACCTTTAAGGGAGAGTTAATATATCTTGTATAGTACACCAAACTATCATGCCAACTTGATAGAAACAGTGTCAATAAATCCACTTACTATTTTGTATTCGTATGGATGAAAAGCTGTGCGAAATCAAATGTACATTATAGTGTCTGGGTCATATCACATGGTGTTCCTGATGTTACATTTTGATAATGAATCATTATCTTGACAAAATCCATCTGAATTCTTCAATATTACTTATGCTTGATTATATTTTTGTTATGTGAGTGTTCCAAGAGACACCCTGCTAATATGTTGTTTAAATGTGATTGGAAAAAGTCACTTGAACTGTTTTTATATTAGAGCATGACACAATGATAAGTAAATTTGTTGAACAGTTTTCTGATCTTTATCTTTAGTGTGCTGCTAGGATTACGTCAAAGATCCGGATAGGAGATTTGCTGGTAATACAGTTGCTGCGATTGGTACTTGCGCTCAAAGACTTCCATCGTTTGCAGACAGATGCGTTGATGGTCTTCTGGCATTGGTCAAACAAGGTTTGATTTGTTACCACATGCCTTTCCCAATGGGTCACCTACATAGTTCCTACACTTGTACCATGTCTTTAATCAAATCAAAATATGTACAACAGAATCCTCCATCAACGGTTTGGAATTGAGTGGGTATGAAGCTGGAGTTTTGATTCAAGCTATTACATCTATAAAGGCAATTATAAAGGACACTCCAGTTTTACATGAAAAGGTTTGGTTTTCATTATGTAGTACAATATTTTAAATGTGAAGCACCGTATAAAGCCTACTCACATATTGTTACTTACATAAGGTTTTCATTATGTAGTACAATATTTAAATGTGAAGCACCATATAAGTCTACTCACATATTGTTACTTACATAGTGATTGTTGTTATCTTTAATTCTTTATATTTCTTCTAGGCTCTTGATCGTCTTGATATGCATCATCATTCATCTTCATCTGCGTTACCACAATTGATTGGGCATTGGTGATGTGTACCTGGTTTTGGTACTCCTTTTGATTCTAGGGCATATCAAGGCTTTTATCACAAACCTTTACACCATTTGTAATTGCCTTGGTCTACATCTCATTTTCTTTTCCTAACTCCTATACTTCATTTCAAAAATGCATTTCATATCTCTTTATGTTCCCAATCAATTTAACTTCAATGAGTTTCACATACGGTCACGGAAAGGCATAACATATCCTTTGTTGCTTGTAATGCTAAAGAAGGCATTTGCTTAATAATACAATCCATCTCCTATCATTCAAAATTATTTGACCAAAGAATCCATTTCAACACATGGATAACTTTTAAATCTATCATCCTCACGATTATCATACTATTCCCTATCTCTTCTAGGTTGGAGTTGGTGGCATGTATTTGTATCATTAATTCAACTGTTTTCAGATTATGACTCAAATATGTTCAACAATGTGGCAAGTTTTTTTTTCATATATCTTAATTGCCACAATACTCAAAAGAAAAAAAATGGGATGAATTTTTGACATATCTGTCTATACCTCTTGAAATTATATAATAGACATCATGTGATAATTGTTGCTCAAAAAACGTAGTTGAGGTCATTTTCCATTGGAGAATTATTGATCCGATTTCCTTTTACTTTAAATCACGACTCCTAAAGCCATCTAATATACATTAATTCATTTGTGCTTTGAAATCTTAGGAGATCTTACCAAAATTTTAGTGTTGAGAGGCGTTGATATTTCCTATGATATGATTGCAATATCTTTTTCTTTTGTTTCTAATTTTTTTGAATATCTTGTTGTGATCTTGGAGAACAAAATGAACATGAGACCTGGGTAAGAGAGGGTAAAGGAGAAGAGTGTCTGGGAAGGAGTTAAAAGAACAACAAGTGCTTGCATAGAGTATGATCTAGGGTGAGGGTGGGCTGGGGAGTCTGGCTGGGAGGCGGAAAGGGCAAGTGGGGACTGAGCACAGCATGAGAGGCTTATCGAGAGGGAGGGGAAAGGCTAGTATTTGAATTTTGATGTGCTAAATACTTTACCTGCTCCATGAATGTTTAGTAGGTCTATCAAGTATTCATAAGTTGGTGTTTAATATTCATGGCCTTTTTTTTGTACATAGATTCATTAATTGGTATATTTGTTTAAGCTTCATGTTCATCATTTTTATAATTATGTTCAATGAATTCAATCATATATCGTGGCTTTTTTGTTATTTTGAAGGTTATTGTCCAGTTAGCTCATACTTTAGGTAATATCAAAGTTTCTGCTGCTCGTGCATTGATTGTGTGGATTATAGGAGAGTACAACTCTGTGGGGCAGACTATTTCAAATATAGTGCTTACTGTGTTTCAGTACCTTGCTCGTTGTTTCTCTCATGAAGAGCTGGAGACAAAACTTCAAATTATTAATTCAACAGCTAAGGTAAATTTCTAGTAAGAGTAGCATTTCTTCCTTTATATTGTTCTGTTATTCACTGCAAGGTATGTAGAATTAGAATATTTTTATTCCCTTTGGAGGATGCTTTGTGGCTAGTCATTATTAGCTTGTAACTGCCTTTAAGTGTGAGTGGATGGATTTTTTTCAGTTCATGCTTAATCGCTTCCTTCCACAACTGATTTCTTGTAGAAAATAATCATGCCAAGGACATGAGTTATTTACTTTAACCGTAAGTGTTTTATGTGAAAACATAGAAAACATTGGCAATTGTGTTCTGTCAAGTAGTGGTTTAGAGATCTCAAACTTTATCTTGTATCATATTGTTCGAAAATGAACATGGCTGGGTTGTGTCTAGTGCATGTTTTGACTGCTAAAATTATACACGAAAAATGGAGAATATTGTCTGGGAACTTTTAGAAATGTTGAATACAATTGGGTAATCACTGCAAAAAGCTTACAGATTAATAGACCGAGGAATGTGTGATATAATTGTGTAACATATATGGAAGACGTAATGATAACTAGAACGGAAAGCACAGGACTTTGGCCACATGCCCTTTTTGGCTATAACTAAATTCAAATCTTCATGGAGGGCAGCCTGGTGCACAAAGGCTCCCCCATGTGTTGGGTGTGGGGAATTGACCACATAGGGTATGTAGCAGCCTTATCCTTCAATTTGCAAGAGGTTAGTTACATAACTTGAACCTTTGACCTCTTGGTCACACGGCGGAAACTCTTACGACAAAGACTCCCCTTCAGATTCTAATCTTCATCACTAGTCTTAATATAATACTTAACAAATTAATATAATATCTATTGACAATAGAATGTGAATCAGTCACTTCCACTCCTGAACAAATTCTTAATTCTTGATTGGGAGTAGTTTACCCATTTGTTTTTTGTTTGTGATTCTCGAAAGCAAACTGGCTTGCCCCTGATTTATGCTTAGTTTTTTTTTTCTCGAAAAATAAAATCCTCATAAAATGACCTTTTGCAAATTCATTTATGTCTCAATAGTAGTAAAATTCTAGAAGGCTCATGGGCTTAGCATGTTCATGATAACCTAAAAGATCTTGTGCACGGACTTTTGAGAATTTGGTTGTTGCCAAAAGTAAATTATGCAGCTTGTTAACAGTTCATCTTATTGTATTGTCGCCATTGTGCTGTGATGTTGTCCTGCATCTTACCAGTGCGCGACTCTTGATTCTTCTGTTCTCTGTTGATGCGATTTTTTTGTTCTGGGTGCAAAAATATTTAACTAGAAGACAAAGTATTTATGATACTGAAAGCTGCAACCATTAGTATCTTCTTTATATTAGACTTGAAGATATGTAGACATATACTTCGGCTTAGGCTCAAATACATATATAATGGAGGAAGCTATTGTGAATGGATAGCATCAAGTTATTTCATAGCTGTTATTTTTAAAATGATGTTCGTGAAAGTTCCAAATAGGCTATATTTCAATTTCTGCTGGCTCAATCAACATAATACATTCGTTTTTTTTCATTTTATAATCATAAACATGGATTATGGGTGCTCACAGTTGCTCTAGACCTGTATGTCTGTTCCTTTATATATTTGCTGTATTTATACATGTGCAAATTTTGACTGATAGCATATTTCTTTTAGGTAATAAATTATATGTTTTAACATGCTTTTTATTGTTTGTTTTGCCAGATTGTATTACTTGCTGATAGAGGGGATTTGTCTGTGTTCAGGAAGATCCTAGCTTATATTCTTGAACTGGCAAAATTTGACTCACATTATGACATTCGTGATAGAGCCCGTGTTGTTAGCAAACTTTTTTATTTCCAGACAGCTTCTCAATCAAACGAGGATAGAGCATCTTTTAATGAAAATGCAAGTCTTGTAAAAGCCATTGCAGGGCAACCATTCTTTAGGAAAGCAAAATCATTGTCCAAAATACCCTGTGATGTTCGCTATTATCTTCCTGGATCTCTTTCACAGGTTGTTCTTCATGCAGCTCCAGGTTATGGACTGCTTCCAAGACCTGGCAGTCTTTTCACTGAAGAATATTCTACAGAACTGGCAACTTTAGAGAGTGAACGAGCTGCTAATGATGATTCTTTTGGGATAAATAACTCAGACACCTCATCTGAACCTTCTAATGAAGAAAGTGATTCAGATTTTAGTTCTAACTCTTCTGTTTCTGCCAACAATGAGAATTCTGACACTGATAATGATGAGAACATGGAGGAGCCATTGATTCATCTTTCTGATGCCACTGTTGATGGCAATAGGAAAAATCACATATCTGATAGCACTACGCAGTTGGCAAAGTTGATGTCAAAAGAGGCACTGGAGTCATGGTTGGGTGAGCAACCCAACTTTTCTGAAATGAGCATCTCCAGTCAAGAGACCACAAGTTCATCTTCAGCGAGGATGTCAATTAAGGATGTTGGTGTTGATATTGGGCCTAAAATCCGTACGCTCCTTGATCCCACAAATGGTAGAGGTCTGCGAGTAGAATATTCATTTTCCACAGAAATTTCAAGCATATCTTCAGTTCATGTTTGTGTGGACATATATTTTGATAATACCTCTTCATCACTAAAGACGAATATAGCAGTGGAAAGTGATGAGCGTGCTAGTTCAGAATCTGCAAGTGAAACAGCAGACTTGAATGAAAGGTGATTAAGATCTAGTAATTTTTATTTTTATTTTAATAATTTTGCCTAATTTCCTGGATGTTTCTCATCATTTACCTATGTTAGATATTTATGATTGGTAGAGCCCAGCTGGTGACTTCAGGACCTATAGTGGAGAAAGGTTCTCGAGTAGTGACCTTGTTAGCTACACAATCATTTGCACGATTTTATTGGGTATTCAGTAGTGACATGGCAGGATGGCTGAACAGAAACGTTTTCTGATGTTATTTTAGAATGTGATGATGGCGGCTGTGTGAAGCTTTTTGATGCTGCTGCTATGAGTTTCTAGATGATACACAGGCTTCCCAGCACAAAATTCTTTTAATTCTGTGAATTCCAATGGAAATCTTTTAGACTCTGTTCAATTCTTGTTTGTTTTCACGGAAGCGTGGATTTCCTAATATAGTTAAATATATAGTGCGGTTAGTTTTACTTCATACATGCACTCTAATGTTTGTTTCATATAGTTGGATGCTGGGTTCCTGTTGTTTCATTTCATTGATGTGAATGAAAAATGTTTTTCTCTGCAGCTT
>JAVDBV010004525.1:0-10618 GCA_032619315.1 Piper longum | reverse complement strand
TATTAGACAATGGAAAAATTAGGCTTAATTACCAAATGTATAAAATATCTTTAGGATTAAGATTAGTATTTTTTAAAAAATAATGAGGGTGGGCTAGCCGCTGCCCGCAAACTGGCAACGACCAATGCCTAGCTGCTTCTGGCTGAGAATCTTTGGCCACCACAAGCTTTGGACCGCCATACTTAGGCTCCACCCTTGAGTAGCTAGACAACTGTCGAGTTACATCATATTTTTTATTTATTTATTTTTTATTATTATATTTAAATTAATTTAAATAAGACAATTTAACCTTTTAATCTCATCATTCTCACAATGCCTGGGGGAGAGCTTTTAGTCGGCCTGGTTTGAACCAAACGAACCAAATTTCAAAAATAGAGTTCAACTACTAAAATAGAAGTTGAATTATACCTGAATTCAAAAATTATATCGATGTTATTTATCATTTCTAGGTCCAATCTGAATCTAGCTAATTTACAGCCCTTGATTCGGATCATATTACCCGAGATGCAAATATTTTTCAACATATTGCGTAAAGGACCGAACTGGAATTCGGAAAAGATGGGATCTAAACGAACTGTAATCGGGTCAAGACTCGCGGGTACGGAATGTCCGAAACCATCCGATGTAGCAGGCATCTCGCAAAAGAATCAACAGCGCCGAAAGCTTGTCTTCCCTCTTTTTTTTCGCCCCACCAAAAAAAGTCTCCAACTTTATCCCGGCGATGATGGAGCTCGCAGGCGTGCATCAACTATGGACGACCTTCAAAGAAGCGATCTTTGCCTACACCGGTCTCTCCCCGGCCGCCTTCTTCACCCTCCTCGCCGTTGCCCTCGCCATCTACCACCTCGTCTCCGGCTTCGTCACTCCTCCCCCGCCCCCGCCCAGGATGAGGAGCCTCGAGGAGGAGGTGGAGCCTCTGCCGCCGCCCGTCCAGCTCGGGGAGATCTCCGAGGAGGAGCTCAAGGCGTACGACGGGTCGGAACCCAAGAAGCCCCTGCTCATGGCGATCAAGGGCCAGATCTACGACGTCTCGCAGAGCAGGTTTGTCTGGGCTTTTCTTTTTCTTAAAAAAAAAAACGATTGCGTTGCTCATGTGTGGCTGTTACCTTGGTGATTGAGGTTGATGTGCTGTTGATTCTATAAGATTTAGAAAGTATACTAACTTTTCATCCAAAACCTATTACTAAGTTCGTCTAACCATGTGCGACGTGTCTATCTGTCGATAATATGGAAGTTCTCGTGTGGGATTCCATTGTCTGATAACCTGAGTGATGAACTAAACAAGAAACGGCTGTGGCTTTGGCTTTTGGCTTTGGTTTGGACCTTTCCAACAAAGGAAACTGTTATTTGAACAGAAGTATTAGGTAAAGTGATGTCTTCGAAATTCTTTTTATTCTTAGAAATTTAGCTGGAGTTTAATTCTTATGGAGTATTTTTGCAGCGTTGAAAAATAAATCAATTGAGAAACAGATTGACCTGGAGAATAACAGATTAAGTGTTTTGGGTGTTGAGAGAATTTTGATGGTAGATCCTAGATGATGCACTTTTCTCTGCGAAGTGAAGGAATGGGATGTGGATGTTGGCATCTCCCTAGGTAGTCTCCTTAATTTGAGATTGTTTGGAGGTGGAAGATGAAATACCTTACCATTTGGAATGCAAATGGAGAAGCAACCAATTCTGTGATGAAAAAAGCACTGCTTCTATTACTAAAGATTTGTGATCATGATCATTTTCACTGCCCCTTCGTCTATTTTGCAGATTGACTAATGGTTATGAACTTCTGACCGCTGCAGGATGTTCTATGGACCTGGTGGACCATATGCTCTCTTTGCAGGGAAGGACGCCAGTAGAGCCTTGGCGAAAATGTCCTTTGAAGAAAAGGATTTAACTGGGGATATATCAGGTCTTGGTCCTTTTGAGATCGACGCATTGAACGACTGGGAATACAAATTCATGACCAAGTATGTCAAGGTTGGTTCCATCAAGAAGTCTGTGCCCGTATCAGATGAACCTGCAGGGGAATCATCTGAGGTTGAATCCAAACCAGTTGACCATGTATCTACAGAAAGCGTAGCAGAAAACTCTCACAACAAAGAGGTCGTTTCGGAGGAAGCAGCAGCAAAAGAAGAGTGAATGTATACTTTACCCTATCACCAATTTGGGCTGTAGTTTAAAGCAGTATGCTGGATCTTCATCGGCGTTCATATAATACTCTTGAATAATGCTTCCTATAATTTTACAAACTGTAGCACTTTCTTAAGAATGTTCACAGTACTTTGGATACTTCTGATCTTGCGTTACTTGGGCAGTCCTTCGCTTGTTCAAGTGTTAGAGATCCAGGGCTTTGATCTTTTTGGGTATGATAAGTCTACTATGAAGAAGTCTCGTACTTCAAACATTATTGAATCAGATATTTGGACAAAGAGTATAGCGTGGGAACGTGTAATGAGAAAATCCCCGTGTTGGCATATGGGCGTCTTGATGAAATCCACACGGTAAGCAAGCGCATGGGAATATTAGTAAAAAGTTAAGACAGCGAAAACGGGAATTAAGTGAAGAGGAAATCCCCATGGGCGTTTACAAGTGGTAAAAAATCGCCACAGACAGCGGTTGGCCTTGATTACTTGTTATTACTAAATATCTCGGCTAGTTCCCCAAATTTCTTTCCTTCTCTTCCTCCCCAACCATTGTCTACTTCCTACGGCCTTCACTTAATCTTCACAGTCGATAATCACCAATGGAGCAAGAGCCACCTTCATCATCCCCTCACCTTGAAGAAGGCACCGTCAACAGGTCCTCCACCGCCACCACTGTCTTTCACCTTCGAAGATGTCGAATAAGGTAAAGATGGTGACAAGGGCGGCGACAATTTTCACTGTTGACGTCTCCATCCCTGTGCTCATGGCAGGATGTGCCTCTTGTTCATGAAAGACTATGAATGTGAGCATTTCCTTAAAGCCGTGAAAGCTACGGCTTGCCATTGGGATTGGCTTGATCCTCAGTTTCCTCCTTTAGCAATCTAGGTGCACACTATGTATTGATAGAGATTAACTAAATATATAAATCTTCATTTTAGCATATATAATAGATGAGAATTATTAATCAAAGTAAACACAGGCAAAAAAAAAATACTAACTAAATTGAATAACACTATGTGAAAAACTTCAAATTTGAGAAAAAATTATAGGCAATGGATCAAATTTAATATATTATAATTTGATACATAAAATAATCATGGGAGAATAAACTCCCTAATACCAATTTGTTATGATTTTTTTTTATTTGGTATTAACTACAAATAAAAAGAATAATGTAAGAATGTTACAAATTATAAATTTGGCGAAATTACCATTGACGATTGCAAGCGAATCTCAATAAAATATTTACCTTTCTTCAATCTACACAATATTTTCTTCTCTCTATCGCCTTTTTCTCCACACCCTCAAAGAAGAAAAACATATGTCGTTGCTTTTTGTCTCTCTCACAATGCAAAATGCATTTTCTAAAAACTCTTTAGTTTTTGCCCAAAATAGGGTTACCGTTCATGTATTTACAAAGGAGGGATAACCCAACAAACATCCCCTTCTCGACTCCATAAAATATTTCTAACTGACATGGAAAGCTCTATCCATGTGTGCTTCATTCCTGTAGTAAGCATATTTCTCATTTGACATAACTTTAGTCATCATGTTCGAAATATTCCTTTCAGAATGAATTTTTCTTAGCGCAAAAGATTTATTTTTCAATATATCTCTTACTCGGTGATATCTCACATCAATGTGTTTACTCCTTGAATGAAAACTTGAATTCTTACTCAGGTGAATTGTACTCTGACTATGACATTATGCAATATATCTATCCTGTTTAATACCAATTTCAATCAAAAATCTCTTCATCCATAACATCTCTTTGCAAGCTTCTGTAGTAGCAATAAATTCGATTTCAATTGTAGATAATGCATCACATTTGCAACCTAGATTGCCAAGATACAACCTCATTTGCAAAATTAACAACAAACTCAGATGTTGACCTTCTTATCTCTAAGTCACCACCATATTTGCATCGGTGTCGCCAACCAATAAAGGTTTATCACTTCCAAAATATAAACATATTTTGAATGTACCTCTCAAGTATTTCATTACCCATTTAACTATTTACCTATGTTCTTTGCTCAAATTTGCTAAATGTTTGCTAACTGTTCCAACTACATATATTATGTCCGGCATTGAACAAACCATAGCATACCTCAAATTACTAACATCATAAGCATAAGAAACATTTGTCATTTCCTTCATCTTTATTTTACTTAAGTTACTTTTCTTCAACTTGAATTGACCCCCAAGTGGAACTCTAACTGGCTTTGCATCTTTCATATTGAATTTTTTAAGCACCTTTATTATGTACTTTTCCTGTGACATATAAAGCTTTCTAGCTCTCTTGTCACGCCAAATAGAAATTCCAAGATTTGCTTTGTTGATCTTAAATCCTTCATTGCAAATAATTTGTTCAAGTTTTTCTTTAAACTTGTAATTTTGGCTCCATTATGTACTACAATCAATAAGTCATTCATATAAAGCAATAGAATAATAAATTCATCATCATCAAACCTCTTGATCAACATACAATGATTAGAAACAGACTTCTTATACCCATTATTTGTCATAAATGAATCAATTTTTTTGGACCACTGTATAGGATTTTGCTTCAAACCATTCAAACTTTTTTTCAATTTGTACAACATCTGTTCTTTTCATCTGACTTTTAAACCCTCTGGTTGTTCCATGTATATGGTCTCCTCAAGATCACCATGAAGAAAAGTCGTCTTCACATCTAACTGTTTAACTCCCAAATCCAAACTTGCAACTAAAGCCAGAACAATTCTAATAAAAGACATTTTAACAATATGAGAAAATTTTCATTAAAATCAATATTTTTCTTCTGTCTGAAGCCCTTCACCACCAACCTTACCTTATACCTTGGTTGTGTGTTATTTTCTTCATATTTGATCATGTAGATGTATTTACTCTTTAATATTTTCTTCCCCTTACGAAGATCCACCAACTCATAGGTATGATTATCATGCAAAGATTTCATCTCATGTTGCATTGCCTTCAACCACTTTTTTTTTCTACATGAGCTTTGAACTCACTGAAAATTTTTGGTTCTCCACATTCGATGATTTTCACATAATTAGATGATGGATATTTTGTTGATGGAACTGGTTCACGAGCTAATCTCCTCACATTAGTTTTCTCCCCTTGATCAGAATCCGCTTGTCCCTATCCAACATCATAAACAAACTTATTAGAAATATCATCAATCACCTCATCATCACTAGGTGGGAGAATTATTGTGTCATCCTGATCCTCCACTTCACTTTTAGTTGAGGTTGAAAGTTCTTTTATCTTTTTAAAAATTTCCTGAGATTTTATTTGAGGAATTTCTTCCTTTACAAAGTCCTCAACTATTTAATCCTCATTGAAAATTACATTTATGATTTGAATTAGTTTTCTATTCTTAGGATCCCAGAGTTTGTATCTAAACTTATAATCATCATATCTCAGAAAAATATATTCTACAGCTCTAGAGTCAAACTTAGCCCTTCGGCACATGTGCAAAGGCTTTACAATCAAAAACTCTCAAATGAAAATAACTGACATTTTTGTCACTCCAAACTCTTTTTGATATGTCATTGTCTAGGGCATGTGTGAGAGATCTGTTGATCAAAAACAAGTTGTGCTCATGGCTTCACCCAAGAAGCTTTTAGGCAATTTAGTTGAAGATAACATACTTCTAATCCTTTTAAAGATGGTCATGTTCGTTCTTTCAAACACTCAATTATATTAAGGAGTATAAGGAATTGTCTTCTTATGCCTAATCTCATGCTTACTACAATATTCATCAAACTCAATAGAATAATATTCACCAGCATTATCACTTTTAAGGCATTTTAAGAGCTTACCAATTTCTCTTTCAATAAATACGTGAAAATTCTTAAAGATGTTAAAAACACAACTTTTATTTTTCATGTCATAAGCTCACTCATTTCTAGAAGTATCATCAATAAAAGTGACAAAATAGATAGAACCGCCAAGAGATTTTACCTCCATAGGCCCACACAAATCAGTGTGTACCAACTCAAAAACTTCTAACTTCCTTGTACTTGTGTTTGCAATGGACGTCCTACGTTGTTTCTCCACCAAACAATAGTCAGAGGAACTAATTGTGATATCCTTGTCCTTGGGAAAGAAATTTAGCTTCTTCAATATATCTAGTCCCTTCTCATTCATGTCTCAATCGATGGTCTCATAAATCAGCAGTGGAATCAAGGGAGGAGATATTAACATCCACTCAAACTAGACTCGTCTTAGTCTTGTACAAACATAACACTTCTTCCCTTTAGCAACAATAAGAGAACTTTTCACAAGTTTTACAAGTCCCAAAATTTTGGAAATACAACTATTTTCCATCTTCATTATGCCCAAATCCGAAGATTCATAGGTAATAAAAAAATTTCTACTTGAATTTGTATGGAATGATTTTCCCGAGTTAACTACCCAACTAGCATCACAATCAGCCATCAAATAATTATTTCTACTATCAAAAAGAATCACTAAGTCATCATGTACAATATTAGTATCTTTTTCTCCTTGTCCTTGTTGTCTTTATTTTTTCTTTCTTGTGCTTCCAACAATCCTTTTTGAAGTGACATGTTTTGTCACAATAATAACACTTCAAATTCTTCTTGAATTTAGACCTTCCTTGACTCTTGTCCCTATTTCTTGATCTACCCCTTGCCTCTTCTGACATTAATGCATAAGACCCTAAAATTGGTAGAGATGAGATTTTCTTCTTACCTTCTCATTAAGTCCATTGTGAGTTTTCCATTCGGAGCAGTGTTGCTCAAAAAGATCACCAATGTTTCTTAGCTCTCTAGCAATGTGTTGAGGAGCAAGATAGTTTTTTAGGATGTCAATTCAAAAATATGATGATACATAACTTCATCTATCCATTGTCTCAAACAGGTCATAACTTTCTTATCAAACTTATTCTAGTCTTTATCTCACCTTCTTATCCAACTTACTTATTCTAGTATTTATCGCCTTTTTAATCTTGCCTTCTTATCTTTATCAGTCACCTCGCCTTAACTTATTCAAGTCTTTAACACCTCTACTAGTTTCTGATGAGTGATAGGTTCATACAAATTCTTGAAATATAAACGATCAATTATTTTTTCTTTTCAATAGTGCTAGTTACTTCCCCCTTTAAGATATACTTCTCATCATTCATCTTGTGAAAATATAAATCACAAACATACCCCTTATAGAGATACTTCTCATCAGTCATCTTGTAGAAATATAAATTACAAACACACTAACTAGGCTTTTAGAAATTTTGTCGAACACCTAGCGACGCAACCCAAAATTTGCTATAACCAATACACTGTTAAGCCTTTTGGGCCTTCAAAAAGGACTTACAATAGGTGTCACATATATCTCTTAATCTAAATGCTAGCTTAAGGAATAAGACTTTCCTATTAACCTATAGACAAGTCACTAGTCACCTCCAAATATGATGTGAGATAAACTTAATAATTCTACCCTTCAGACATCACACTATCCGAATCATCTCCCCCTCGCCACATAGTAGGTCCACATGTTATAATAAATTCCAGGACCCCCAAATAGGCAACACCAAAACCAACTAGGCTTTAATACTACTATTGAGCCCTTTCGGACCCCCAAAAGAGACTTACGATAGATGTTAGAGGTTTCTCTTAATTTAAAAACTAGCTCAATGAATAAGACTTTCTTATTACCTTATATATAAGTCACCAATCGTATCCAAATATAATATGAGATAAACTCAACACCTTCCTCATGGCGGGCTTCCTTGTAGCGATGATCCCTTTTATGATCATGTTCATCATGGGGTTGGCCCTTGTTGGTGTCTATAAGACGGAGAGCAGGGGCGTGCCGGCGTCACCTGGGTAGTTCAAGCACAAGATCAGTCGGATGGATTATTGGGCCAGTGTCAAAAAGTGCATATATGATTCTCATGTATGTGATAACTTCGGATAAAGGATGATAGGCCTCAACTGGCGCCATATTAGAATGAATAAGGCGAATGCATTTGAGGTACGAAGAGACTAGCTATAGCACCTTTTCTCATCATAAGCAAATATTAGTTATCATGCTTTCAATTAAAAAGATAATGAGCAATTTTTCTGTTTGCAATGTTAATGATGGATGCTGTAGACCTTCAATTGGTAAGCGTATATAGCGGATTGTATCGCTTCATAGTTTACCTCTTCCATGAAATTGAATCCCCCATTTTACTCAATATATTTGTTTATGACAACCATCCCTTCCAGTAAAATTATTGATCACATACGCCCCAATCTAAGTTTCTAACAACTTACTTATTTGTTTTTACAAACCAATCTCCACGAATCAAGTCCAAACAACAAACAACCATGTAACATCATTTCATAAAACAATACTATCATAGCATCACTTCCAACAATAATGGTTGATTTTCAGGTAGCACCAGATGACGTTTGTTTCCCCGACTGCTGTTTCAAGCTTGGTCCGGATCATGCCTTGCAGAAGAGGGCCCACAAATGGCCTGGCCTATACTGGCAATCCACATTTATGCATTTAGGAGATAGACAATAGACCTTAGCTGGCCTATTCTTCCTTGTAATTGTTTCATTTCCCTCATTTTTAGCGGGCAGACTCACACTCCAACCCAATTAGCATACACCACCAAAAAGTTTGGCATCTTCTTACCATCTTCCTACATAAACTTAATCAACTGAACTGATTTGTCTTCTCTTTAGCTACCCAATCATCTTATGTTACACTGGTTTTATTAGCACCAATTGCTCATGTAGTCCTTGTTCACGCTCCTCTTCCATTCCAACTTCCAAACTGGATCTCCTCAACCTTACTCTCCTTCTCTTCTTACCGCTCCCACACGATGAATTGCCATACTTCTTACCTTCCATTAATGGTCCTACTCCTTGCGCTTTTCACAGGCCAGTTCTTGGAGTGTAGCTCCGGCAGGAAACTTACTGATAACGAGACAGAGGTGAGGTTGAAGGCATTATTTTGCCCATCATCTTCCCATGTAGCTTCATGGAGCTTCTCAAGGATGACTCCTTTGCCGAGCCCCAGCGACGAAGAGTTGAGACGTAGCTATGAGGAGAAGCGGGCAGTGCCCACGGGACCAAACCCACTTCACAATTGATTGGAATTAACCTTGAAAGTGGAGAAAACAGAGTTTTGCAGTTTGGTAGTTGAAGTGGGTTCTCATATACTGTCTCGATAATATGAAGTTTGTAAGTAGTGATTAAAACATACATTTTCTTGTATATAGACAGTACACATGAGTTTGCTATATTTTCCATTTTTCTTGGACTACTCTTGACATCCACTGCTTCTGGATTCTTTTAAGATGAATGTATCCGATGATGAATGATACAGTTTGCCATATCCTTTTTTTTTCCATTGGTTTGATGAAGTTATTGAAGTGTGTTGAATCTTGAGAATTGAGATGACCACCATTTCTTGGTCTGAGAGTAAAACATGATGTCTGACTTCTTTGTTGTTGAATCAAACAATGAAGTTTCAGTCCCCACACGACCAATTGCAGAAACCTGTGAATTGATTATGAGCGCATCATTTGGAATCCAATGGTTAAAAGAACATGGCGGAGATTTGACTACTCTTGGAACTAGGAATGGGTCTGGGAGAAACTGTGAGAGTACAAGAGCAATTTCCAAGGAAATCATCTCACCATATATTAAAGTGCACCAGGTTCTATCTACCATGTGGTGACGACGAACCTCATTGAAAGTAGTTGGAAGTGGAGTGAGTGAGTCAAAGATTTACGCTCCTTCAAACGCCGAAAGATGCTTCATTAGTTGTTTGTTGCGATGCCGTTGAATTATTTCTGGCTCTACTTCGATAAAAAATGCAAGGTTTAATCAAACATCAGTTCTTTTAAAGACAAATGGTGGTTATAGTTATTGGGTAATGGGGACGCCTGTTTGTCTATCATTCTTTTTTATAGTTCTTGTGGCAGACCAAGTTGATGAACAATTTAAGACATTGACTGACTAGAGGCAGCAAGCAAGCATTTAAAATACACAATGGTAGATGCTTGTTTATGAACTAAGGTATGATCAGGGTTACTAATTGACCGAGTTATATTGTGAGTATTTAATTTTTAGTTTGACTTGACTCGATTCAAAATTCGAAATTTAAATCCTCAAGCTTAAATTTAAATCTACAAGTCGAGTGTAACCAAGGCAGTGTTCGACTCAACTCGATTTCAGTTATAACTCAAACTCGATTCGAAATCGACTCGTAACTTAACTCGAACTCGACTCGATAAAATAATATAATAATATACATAATATCACTTGCCTATTCAAAATACATTTAAAATCATAAATAAATATTATTCTTAACTACATACAAAATGATGGTGGAGGTGGAGGTTTTTTTTTATTTAATTTGGGTCATCTTTGTAATCGAACGATCCAGTTTGAGATAGAAATATTATTTTCCCCACACTAAGATAGTCTTATATATATATATATATATATATA
>JAVDBV010004524.1:0-12124 GCA_032619315.1 Piper longum | reverse complement strand
AAAGCAAACTTAGTCAAAGAGTTGGCCACCACCAAACACAAATAGAGAAGTAACAGATAGCGGGAACGAGTCCTTCTCGAGATGAGCACCTCTCTTCGAGTGTTTAAACGACGACCTAAACACACTCTGCCAATTTATACGATGAACCAACCCACACCTCACCCATCACTCAACCTTGCCCAAAACACAACTACCACCCATTGGAAAGTAATTTTGGCGTCAATCTAGTCATATTTTTCTTCTCTCCCTCCCACACATAATATACGAAATTTCTTCTTCCACATGATAATAAGTGATATTTAACCTCTCATATAAATAAATGTCTGTATATTTTGTAAAGAACTTTCTATCAGAAAAGTGAAATTTATTTTATAACTATAAATGAAACATTATATATAATTTAAATAAAGGTAAAAAACAGTGAAATTGTTTTTCATATCTTTAACTTGGTTGATTAGGGTTTGATCAATTTTTAAAAAATAAGTGAACCATCCTACATTTTTTTTAAAATTTAACCTTAAAGGGTAAAAAGATGAAATTAGGATCTACAGATTTGACACTAGCTGGAGGAGTACGGTAGCCGGAGGAGAATGCCGGCGGGATAGGTGTCCGCCAGCCGACGACGAGTCACCTCCGTCGATGGCGGCCGCGGGCGTGAAATGCGGGAGAGACCTTATCCTCGCCCTCCTCGTCCTCACTGTCGTCGCCCCCATTCTCCTCTTCCATGACAAGCTCGCACCCTTCTCCGACTTTCTTGGTACTCCGATTCCTCCCTACTTTCTTCTTTTTTTTTGGTTGATTTTGTTGATTTTTTTTTGTGTGTGTGATTTTGTTGGTGGTATTTTTTGCGCAATTTCAGGTATGGAGGATGCTTCGGGATTAGTAAGCATTGTTTTTTCTTGATTGATTTTTTTTTTTGAGCTGTGTTTATTCGTTGTGATTGGGGAATTAATTAATGTGTGTTGTTGGATGAATGGTTATGGCAGGATCACTCGCAGGACTCGAAGAGTCTGCTTGCAATTCAGGTTCGTTGGTCTCACCTTGATTTCTATGCATTTGGTAGCATTTGAAAAAAGAATAATTTATGGAGAAACCTTGCAAAGCTTGATAGGGAGACATGTTTGTGACTGCTACACAGATGACAAAATTGTGGGAGACTTATAGCAGAGTAGATAGCTTATCACATTTGCTGAAGTTGGCTGATTTTGCTGTAATTGTGATGATTGTATGAGTATTTTTTGCTATTATGAGCATGCTGTGTTCATTCATCGAGAGTGATTTTGTTACAAGCAATTATTGAGAAACTTATGCGGGTTAAACTAGTACTATTGATCTTAAAAAGGGTTGTATTTCAAGAATGTTTTTGTAATGCTCGTATATTGAGCAGTATATTGATTTGAGACTTGAGCTAACGGACATTTTCTTTTATTTTATATCTATATATTAGTTAATTTTGTTTCATTCCATTTGTTTTTGGTCTTTTTTTTTTTCAAGAGTACTCATTTTACCTTATGGTACTGACTTGTGGCGTTTGATTTTTCAGGAAGGTGGAGAAGATGTAAAAGAGCCCATGCGCATTGTTTATAAAGATGTTGTATCTAGTAATGTAGATAGTAGGAATTTTAATGGTAACTTGTTTCAATACAAGGAAAAGGATGTCAAATTGGATGATGGTTTACCTGAAAAAAACAGTGAGTGTTTCTTTTCTGATCACGTGCTCAGAATATGTCCTGTTCCTTTACCCTTTTCATTGAATCTTGCGCCAAGTTAAGATAATACATCTATTTTTCCATTTTCAAGGTTCTATATTTGGTGACAAAGGAAAAGATAGTGAGAGTAGAAATCAGACTGACAACCAGACTTATGTGCCTTTAGAGGAAAGGGTTAGCATTTGACTAAACCTTCTGTTGCCTTTTATAGTTTTTTTTTCTTTTTCACTGTTGTCACTACTCACTAGTGTTATACATCTTTTTGCAAAAGGACACAGTGGCAGAGGCAAGTGTGTGTTTTTTTTTTATAAAAAAAAAGTTTTCTCTGATATAAATCATTTACCTTCACAATGGAAGATTTGTGTATAACAAATTTTATTCTTTCTTTTTTTCTATTCCTTGTTTGTGCAGTTGATTTTGTGATGCAATCTGCAAAGACAAGCCATTATATTTTTCAGTGCTGTCAGTGCATTTGTTTCTCCATTTTTTGGCCTCCTTTAGTTTGTCACAATAAAAAGCATGAAGCTTTTTTTTCATTTATATTTTAAACACTCAAGTAAATGTATCGTGTCAAGTAATAAAGTGATAATAAAGATCGTTCTCATGGAGCACTTTTAACTAAATTTGCAAACTCTAAGACTAATTTAATCAACTCTACTTAAGCAAGAGAAAGTAATATTTTGGATTTGTTTTCTACAAGAATGAAAGTAAGGCAAGAAATCTAACACTGCTTCTATTCTATGCGAGTTTTACTCCAGCAACTAAACCCTAGGATTCGTAACTTTATTTAATTGCTTTACTTAACTTGATTTATTCTTCACCTCTAAAAATTAATGTAATGAATTGCTATCCAAGGAAATTAATTTATTCACAATGCTCTCTCCAGTCATTCCTACAAATTTATTACTTTAACCCAATTGATATTGATATATCTCAATTCAACTAAATTTAAGCAACGCATAACCACAACCCTAGTATGGATATCTTAGGCAAATAATTACATCTCTGCCCTAGTCACTAATCACCGTCAACATTGATTCTTTTATCTCTAAAAAAAATAAGCCTCTAGACACCACCATAGTTGATCAGACTATTGCATGCAATTTAGCAAGACAGAATAAGCAATTCATTAACATCAATTCAAAAGAGGGAAGAAGCAAACTTTATTAAGTATTGCAATTAAAATCCATCAGAATCCTAGTAAACGAATTTACTCCATAATGTAAACGGGAAACACCAGCAAATTCATTGAGATCATACAACTCATTACAAAAGAGAAAACCCAAGAGGGAAATAAGGAAAACTCTTTAGGATCGTCCTCTTTTGCCGAAGTAATCGTCTTCTCCTTTTGAATGGTTGATGAAGATGCTTAGGGTTTTTTTTTTCTCTCGTTCTCCTCTCCCTCAGACGTAATTAAAACAAGTATTTATAGGTCTCCTCAAATTTTAGATGTGGGCCCTGCAACAATCACAAAAATAATAAATAATTACTCAATCTTGCAGCCTTGTGGCAGGCGCACGAAGCTTCTAGCCAAGGCACAAGCCCTCCGTGTAAACTCTCTTCTCGTGTCGTAACAAGGCGCAAAGAAATGTTGCACCAAGGAGCAAGATCCTTAGCATCTGTCATAAATTCCTTCACGCCAAGGCACAAGGAAACCTATGCTAACGTGCAGAACCACTGGAATCCGAACTTCAATCTTCAATTTCCTGAACTTTTCAGCTCCCAGGATTCCATCCAATCATCGCACCTTCTCAACAACAACCAAGTAAACATCAAACATGCAACCAACCAGACAATTTAACGATTTTCTAATTTTTATTAAAATACCTAAAATTAATTCAACTGAACTTCAACAATGCAATACTCGAAACTGGCAAAAGAATTCATTAATAACACAAAATAATAACTCTTTTGTAGAGTTATCAATTTATACTCTTCCACATCAATATTATGGCTGCACTGATACTCTTATAGGTGATAATGGTCCTTATTTAGTATGGCCTTCAGTTTGGTTGAATTTTGTGGTCAAGTTCATTTTTGGTAATATTACCCGCCGTCATTGGTAGCAAATTGAGTTTTGGTGTGGTGCATAGATACTTATGAACCAATGAGAAAAAATATTTTATTATTCATTTTAAATTTGGTTTTAAAATCTGCTAATGTGTTGAGTAATTATTTCTTATCTCCTAGCAGGGACAACGGCGGCCAATTGAGAAGTCTCATTCGAAAAGGCCATCCGATGAGTTGTTAAGATCAATGACAGATCAATTAATACTGGCAAAAGCATACTTGAATTTTGCCAATAGCAATTCTCATTTAGTGAAAGATCTGAGACTAAGAATAAAAGAGAATGAAAGAGAAATTGGGGAAGCCACTGGAGATTCAGCTTTACATAAAAGGTATGTTCAGCAAAGTTGATATATTCCCATTGTTGTGGTTGTAGACTTGTAAACTAGGTTACTAACTTGGTACGTATGTGACACTATGTAAAATGTTTAGACTTGTCATAATTTGAGTTTAGTATGTTAGTTCATAGTTAGCATTATGCCCTCATCACTAGGAAATAGCAAGAGCCTATTCAGCTCCAAAATGCTTTCACTGTTTCAATAGCTTGATCGTTGCCTATCCTCCATATAGCTGCAGGAGAAAGGTCCTTTTTGATTGCGGATCAGGATAAAAGACACTGCAATTTCTTTGAAAAACATGTAAACAAATGGGCACACCATTTTAGGCACTAGTATGTCTTATGAACATTATAAAAATCTTTAGTAGTGAACCAGCATCTATTCTAGTGCTTTGCAGAGAATGAGGTTCATGGAAAGCTTATCATCCAGAGTGGGTCGCATTTACTCTAGATGTTCTCCCCTGGCTTCAAAGCTTCGACGCATGATTGCTAGCACTGAAGAACAACTGAGGATTGAAAAGAGACAAGCAAATTATCTGGCACAGATTGCTGCAAGGACCTTCCCTAAAGGTTTTTACTGCCTGTCAATGAGGCTTACTGCTGGTTACTTTTCTCTGCAACTGGAAAAGAGAAAATTCGTAGATCAAAAATTGAAACAACCTGATCTATATCATTATGCTGTATTCTCTGACAACATCCTTGCATGTGCAGTTGTGGTCAATTCAACTGTTTCATCATCAAAGGTATGTAGCTAGTGCTTTTTGACAGAACAATATAAAATGAAGCCTGTAGAAGCTGCCCATATCTTACTTTGATGGAGAACTCGATAATATTTGGAAGTGTCAGAGGTTGGTCTTTCATTGAAATTGGATGCAAAACAAATACTTTATCAGCATCATCTTCATCACCATAACCACCCGCCCTTTTCAAATGATTGGGCTCAGGAAGACTATAAACTTCAAACAAAAATTTTTAATGATGAAATTGTGCATTTGTGCGCCTCCAGTGTTGAGGAATTACGTTTCTGTGGCTTATTTCTTAAATTAGTGGCACTGAGGCTTCTGCATCGATTTGTAAATATTGCTCACTTGATATTTTATAGCATTTGATGTGCAATATCTTTTACAGGAACCAGAGAAAACTGTCTTCCATATAGTGACTGATGCTCTGAATCTTCCAGCTATTAGTATGTGGTTTTTAACCAGTCCACCTGGGAAAGCCACCATTGAAGTATTGAGTGTGGACGATTTTAAGCCATCTTCTGCAAATTTTGATCCGATTTGGACACAGGGATCTTCACAAGATTCACATTTTAAATAACCATTGAACTATGTGCATTTCTATTTGCCCGAACTCTTTCCTCATCTGGACAAGATTGTGTTTCTTGATCATGATGTGGTTGTCCAGAAGGATCTCAGAAGTTTGTGGGGATTAAAGATGAACGGAAAAGTGGTTGAAATGTGTGGTGATGATGAGCATGAAATCTCTCAGCTAATGGATAATCTCCTTAATTTCTCTGATCCTTTGGTTTCAAAGCAGTTTAATGCTAAAGCATGCACTTGGGCATTTGGTGTGAATATATTTGATCTTGAAATGTGGCGGAGGCATGCACTTACTCATGTTTACCACAAATGGTTGCAACTGGTATGATCAACAGTTCTGAAACTGCTGCGACTTCATGCTTATTGTTTGCAATTTCATGCACATAAAATTCTGTTTATCAGCCTATGTAAGCTAATCTTAACCATTATAGAGGTGTCATCTTTTGGTTAACTATATATAGATATTTCTGCTTGTGTCATGCGACTGTTTATCTTTGTCACTTGTTCTTTCTATTGCTTATTAGACTTTTGGGTACTGAATGTTGTTTCTTTCTGCTCTAGTTTCTTTTGTTTGCAACTGTCTGCTTTTCTTGATGTCGTTCATTTTAGGCGATGGCTTCTTATAAGCCAAAATATTGTTTTTGAGGTTACAAATTGTTTTATTTGTACAATTTATTCTTCATAGATTGAATTATACTTGATTATTTTTTGCCACGCTAATGCCTAAATATTTGGTTTTAGGGAAGGAGTAAACAGCTGTGGAAGGATGGGAGCATGCCGTTGGGCATGGTGACTTTCTACAACCATACATTGGCTTTGGACCGAAAGTGGCACCTTCGAGGGCTTGGTATGGAGGAGACTACTCTCACCCGTAAGGACATCAAGAGGGCAGCAGTTTTACAGTACGATGGATTGATGAAACCATGGCTTGAAACTGGTATTGCAAGATACAAAGGTTACTGGAGCAAGTTTGCTCCCTACGACCACCCACTCTTAGTACAATGCAACATCCATTCGTAGTATTATCTCCTCACAAGATAAGCCTTTTGTAATTCTAGCACGCTTTCATTGTAACTTGCTTTTCATTGTAATTCTTTCTGCCATTTATTTCTTTTGAGAAAAAGTATGTTTCAGTTAATAACAATAAATATATTTTCCACCGCAGTCCTCATATTTGTCTTGTCGGTGCATTGCCAGGAAAATAATGTGTAAAAAATTTATTGAGAAAATTATATGTTTTTCAATGTTCATTCATCTCAATGTCTACTTGGAAATGTTCCTTTCTTAAGAAAGGCATTTGACAAAAAAACTTGCCACTTCGTTGAGGGTTTCTCCCCACCAAAACATATAAATAATGGTTAGATAAAGTGCTCCGAAAAGGTCAGTATAAATTCATAAATATCAAATCACATACCTGCAAAAATGAGCGCTTCAAAGGCTCTATTAGCTTATTTATCCTACCATTTGTTACAAATCACTATTTCATATATTTTCACATCGTAAAGGCAAATCATACATATATGTCATCGGGCATTTCCTCGTACTGATAGGTTTCCGAAAAAGAATCATACAAATACCCATTATAGAGAATGCATCGATGCAATTACCCGAACAGAGTTCTCAAAGTGAATTCTAATAAGGTCTGAACTTCCTTGCGGCTCTCAACTGCTGTATGCGCTTCTTATCTTCTTCAAACTTATTTTGCAGCATCAGGAGCTCTGTAAGTAAAAATATTTTTTGTTTAAAATAAATAAAATACAAGTACTCACGGAAATTGATACGTCAAACAGGCAACTAAAAATGATGATAAGCAACAATTCAAGAATGAGCCTATTTTTTGTTTAAAATAAATAAAATACAAGTATTCAAGGAAAATGATAAGTCAAACAGGCAACTAATAATCATGATAAGCAACAATTCAAGAAAGAGCCCCGACTCCACTCTACTGAGGCAAAGCTACTAGAAATTAACGCGGGATTACAATACCAATTTCGTAAGAAGATTATCAGAATTAACAAATATAAACAGAACACTTTGTTGGTGTTGTGTAACACAACATAAAAGTTCACTCAGAGTTGAGACAAATATGATCGTATGGACATGTAGAACAAAACATGCACTTGTCATCATCCATTGGTTAATTGGTTAATTGCACACCAGTAACAACTCGATTACTAATTTTAAGTAACTTCCAATATTCAATTTCTCATCTTTTCGATTAAAACTAGTCCAAATAAAAAATAAACTCCAAGTTTCAATTATGTAAGAGAAAGAAATCACAATAATGCAAATATGGGTGACCAGACCAAATATTTTCATACCATTCCTTTTTGCCTCACGCTTTTGGAAATTGTAGAAATATGAAGCAATTTTTTCTTTCTTCTTCTCTGTTTTATCTATTACAGAGGCCTGAGAAACAGCGCCAACTGTAATTCCACTTTCCTCATCTGTTGTCTTATTCCTTCCTTTATGGTGCACTACTACCGTCCAACCACCTTCTGCAGCCTCAGCCTCTCTCGTTTTCCTCTCCTGGAACATTAATAGGCGACGGTTAGTACTTAGTACAGACTAGAGTCACTCTATGACGAAGACATTGATACCTGTTCTTCCTTTTCATCATAGGCCATTATGTAGTCATCAATCCTTTGCTGAAGTATTTGCACGCCAGGTCTACACTGATGATATTCATTCAGCCACTCTAATTTAAAGAAAAATCAAAAGTAATATTTCAGAAGATTGAAGAATCTAGTGATGAATGCATTATGGTACAAGTAGAATGCATTTCGAAGGAAACAAGACATGACCTTTTGGCAATATCTTCTCACAAATGGCCAAAAAATAATACTTACTCATCATTCCTTTTGAAAAGTCCTTGTCTCCTGGAGAAATTTGATACACATCATCGTCCTCATTGACCTCAACTGTGTTGTCCACGTCCTTTTTTGATTTCTTCTTCAATTTTTTACCTTTAGCAGACCTCTTAATCACAGGCGTTTCAGTATCACCTCCTGCATTAATAACCATGCCAATTGTCCGTTTCATTGTTTTTGACAGAGCTGACTTTTTAGCTTTTCCACTGCTGACATTTTCAGTATCTAAAGAGCATGTAAATAGCATAGATAAGTAAATGCCAAAATAAATTGATAAATCTTTGCTTAAGTATTTGCACGCCAGGTCTAAACTGATGATATTCAGTTAGCCACTCTATTTCAAATAAAATCACAAGCAATATATTGGCCGATAGAACAATCTAGTGATGAATGCATAATACCTGTGAAATGTATATAAAAGGAAACAGGACACGACTTGTTTGGCAATATCCAATTATAAATGGCCAGAAAAAAACATACTCATCATTCCTTTTGAAGAGTCCTCGTCTCCTGAAGAAATTTGATACACATCATCGTCCTCATCAATCTCAATTTTGTTGTCCACGTCCCTTTTTTGTTTCTTTTTCACTTTTTTACCTTTACCATACCTTTTAATTTTGGGCATTTCAGTATCACGCCCTGCATTACTCACCATGCCAATTATCCGTTTCATTGTTTTTGATAGAGCAGACTTTTTAACTTTTCCACTGCTGACATTTTCAGTATCTAAAGAGCATGCAAATAATAAAAATAATTAAATGACAAAAAAATAAACTGATAAATCCTTTGCGAAAGTATTTGCACACCAAGTCTACAATGATGATATTCACTTAGCCACTCTATTTCAAAGAAAATTCACAAGTACCATCATGGTAGATTGAAGTATATATTGATGAATGCATAATGATACCTGGGAAATGTATCTCAGGGGAAACAAGACATGACTTTTTGGCAATATATCCAATTATAAATGGCCAAAAAAGCAAACATACTCATCATTCCTTTTGAAGAGTCCTCACCTCCTGAAGAAATTTGATACATGTCATCGCCCTCGTTGATCTCAATTTTGTTGTCCACGTCCTTTTTTAGTTCCTTCTTCATTTTTTTACCTTTACCAGACCTTTTAATTTTTAACATTTCAGTATCACCCCCTGCATTATTCACCATGCCAATTTCCCGTTTCTTTGATTTTGATGGAGCTGAATTTTTTGCTTTCACACTGCTGACATTTTCATTATCTAAATATATGTGGCAATACTTATTAGGCAAGTAAAAATGACCAAAGTAAAAGGTCCAAACTGTGCGCATACTTTAAGCAAATGTCTTGCCTATCAAAGTTTGGAAGTGTCATCCTTCTTATATAGGGAAAAACATGTAAACGAAACCCACTACTAACCAAGCTCTGGTTTCCTTGGAACACTGTAGTCGTCAGAGTGAAGCTGATCATTCTTATTAACAGAAGCATCAAGCTCGCCGCTGGTTTTCTGTCTCCTCAACTTCTTTCGTGTTGATTTTCCACCTTCTTTTTCCTTTTTTGTTTTATGAGATGTCTTCACTGAGGAAAAAAGGGAAAGAATCTGCTTTTAACCATAATCATGATAAAAGAGTGGGTAATATTATATATTCTTCCCTCGTACATTTAATCACGTTTACTCGCTAACAATTTAGAAGAGATATATCCTCTTAACATTACTTTGAACAATCTTTTCTCTAGGACACTAAGCTATTTCATGAGTATATTCTAAATACCAAAACTATTTGTCTTCGAATTAATACACTCCTTAAGAAAACTAATAAAACGTCAGGAAAATGCATTTTTATTTAAAAAATTATAACACCACTACCAAATTACAACAATATCAACGCTGACATGGTCAAGACGATATCTAAAGAATCTAAACCAATGCATCACGACAACTCTAAATTTCAAATAACTACTCCCCAAGTATAACAATGTCAACGTTGACATCGATATTTAAAGAATCTAAACCAATGCATCACAAAAACTCTAAATTTCAAATGCCTAAATGCCAAAGAAAGAAAATTGTGTCGAAATTCCAGCTAAGAAGAAAAAAACTATACCACGACTCCCTTATTAAGTTAGCATTCGAATCGATACCAAGAACTAAACATTCTAAAGCCCGCATAACTTGAAAAGCATATTTGTACGCAAACGAAGCATGGTTTGCAACGTCGAGATAAGTCGGCGATACGACATACCTCATCGCCGACTTCTCTGTGCCGGCGGGTGGACGACACGAAGTCCACCACCCGCCATACTGATATAAGTCGCCGACGGTTTACCGCCTCCGCCGACGATACGGAAACAAACGGACGAAGGGTAAGGGGAGAAAGGCTTGCCTGCCGGGTAGGAAGACGAGATGATATCTTCCATGGAAGACAACGGCGTCGGCGGGGCGGCGGCGAAGGTGGAGGAAAGGCGGTGGCTTTTCTTTCTTCGTTTGGAGGGAGTGTTAGATGGGTATTCGGATATTTTGATCGATTAACGGGTGTGACGGTACTGAGATTAATCGATTTAACAACGGTATGAATTAAATAGAAATAATAAAAATATATAAATTATTTTATCTATTTAAAAACAGCGACATTAAATGTAAATAATAATAATAATAATAATAATAATAATAGACAGCTCTATCATAATCATTTTATTGATATAAGAAAATTTTTTAGATGTTTTAATATATTTACAAATTTATCTTTATTGCAACCCTAATTTTTAAATTTTTAACAGTTAAAGTTTCATTTTGACAGTTAAAACTATAGTTATAATATAACCTTATAAAATTAGTTAATAGCTTCATGTGATAAAAATTTTTGAAAGACAAATGGTTGCGATGAGTGCTATTAATTGAGCTATAATATAGGTGTTCAAAACCCTAATCTAGCTCACAACAACTAGATCATTCGTTTCCTAATCCATTTCTAAAATGAATTAAATTCCTAATAGTTCAATAAGCCTCATTCCTAATTGTTCAATAAGAGTGACAAAGCATAACTTAGTCTAACAGCTAAATTGGTCATTTTTCGAACAAAATATAGTGTTTTGTTTATCAACCAAACCCATTAAATTCCTTAGTTAAATAAACCCCACATTCCTAATACTTCAATAACTCTAGGAGTGGCAATCCATGATTTATTCTAGCAACTAAATTGGTTATTTTTCAAATAAAATCTAATATCTGTTTGTCAAACAAATTTTGATTATGCCTTTTTGTTTTCCATTGATAAATACAAGAGATATATTAGTCAAACATGATCACAAATATAATTAGATATATCAATCATACTAGATCATCAAACCTCTTGTTTTTGTTATTATATAGAGTTAAGACTTCCAAGGATTTTTCTCAAAGGCCTATGTCCTCTGTATCTTCCCTCTCTAGTTTTATATTTTCATTCCCACTCCCACTTTATTTTAAACAAATAACAACTTGGTAAACTCAATTTTTTTTCTTTTTTAGTTTCTAAATATGCCAAAATTATAATAAGTGGGATTGTTTTTAGTTCACATCTGATTAATATATCTTAATTATATTAAAATTATACAATATTTACTCATACATACCATATAAATATACTTTTCCCCTAGCATACATTATACATGCACATAATATGAAAAAAACTTGACCTTTGAAAAGCTTATAGCCTTTGAACAATTATACATACACATATAATTTAACCAAATCTTACTCAAGTTGTTCCCCCCACCCCGCCGTCGTGGCCCCCGCCACCCCCCAAGCTGCTACAGCCCCCCCCAAGCCACTGTGGCCCATCCCAACCGCACCGCCCCTCTAC
>JAVDBV010004522.1:0-10505 GCA_032619315.1 Piper longum | reverse complement strand
GATCCCCATGCACCCATGTCCCGGACCCAGCCGAGCCATCCAAACGCGTTGTGCCACCATCAGGTGTATGGGAGCACGTATCGGGCCAATTGAACCCTCCTGGTCACCCTAGTGAGTTCTGATCGAGGCTTAGCCTAGGTTAGCAATGCGCCCACGAGCCTGCTGAGCCACCTGGTGCAGTTCTGGTCCTGGTCGAGTCCTCTTGACCTCCAAGTCATGGTAGAATTCAGACATCTCCGGGACCCAGCTCTTGGTCACTCCAGAGATCTTTGGGATTTTGGACCTTGGTAGTCCCTAGTCCTCTTTTGATTCTTGGTATCGGTTAGGTGGTGTACCCAGTTGCATGGGTTGCAACCGAAGTGCTCCTCACGTGCCTGCCCGAACCCACGGGCCCTACTAGCAATCCAGTAAGCCACAAGTTCCACCCGGTAGCTAGGGCTTGTCCCCAAGATGCACTCTATGTAAACCTTAGGACCATAGCTAGGGCTTGACCTCAAGATGCACCATGCTCGAACCTTAGGACCTGCCGACTCCTTAGGTACTCGGTGACCCTCTTGGTCATCCAATAGCTAGCCTTAAGGTTTCCCAGCACTCTCCTTGGCTCCATGATGATTGTTCTTGCAACTATATCACAGAAATTAGTAATGGTAGGTGTTTCACCACATCAAACACTCTCCTAGTGTTCTTGGACCGAGCACCCATAGGGTAAGGATCAAGGCCTTAACAACTACCATTTAATGGTTCTTTAAAAAATGTATTGGTCCCTTTTTGTATGTTCCTTGCTTGATGCGTCACACTTTAGATGTAGTATATTACAACATTTGAAGAATAGTCTTATTCACCCGAGCAACCATACCAAAGTTTTTGGTCAATTTTTTGACAAAATGACATTCTTGTTTTTTCATTTAAAATGGCTACAATTAGTATGCCACCTTGCATCAGTCAATTAAATTCTTTACACATAATTTTTATGAAACTGTATTGTTCAAACTGAAACCATTTGGATGAGAATGGAAAAAGTATGAAGAGAGACCATCTGTCATCTCTTAACGTTTTTTCTATATAGCCACCAATATGCAGCCTGCTTGCACATATTTGTATTTTATGTTGAGGCTAGTTGTCCATTTGCTAGTTATGCTTCTAAATTATGAGGTTGTCTGTGAATCAAATATGTAAGGGATATTTAGTAAGTCTGTTTGTTAGTTTATCATGTGCATCTCAATGGAAGGTGGAAAATCCTTGCGTTTTGTTTTCTTTGTGTTCTTGACTATTCTTTTCTTATATTTCTATTCTATTCCAAATTTCTTATATAATATGAATCGCCTGGTGCTATTATTATTATCACAACTGCTACAAGAACTATCATTTCATTCTTTAATTGCATAATTTTGTAATTATTTATATTTTATTCATGTAATTTATATTGAACCTTTGTTTGTTAATTATTCTTTATGTTTGCGGTTATTCTTTTTCTTACATTTCTGTTTGATGAAAAAATTTTCCTGTCCTGTTGGATCTTCTAATACCAGAGCATTTACTGCTATTAAAGCCATCTTTTCCTTTTAATCATGTTGAACCACTCCCCCCTCCCCAGGCATGCTTCTTCTAGGAGAGATTCTAACACACCTTGCGTCAAAACCATTGGATGGGATCACCATACATTGTTAATGGAATTCTTTTCTGCAAGACTGGTAAGTATGCTTGCAATTTCGTTGTTTCTCAGTCATTGAGTTGATATTTTCTTATCTGAAAGAAAATTTGTCTTGTTTTAGTCATGTTTTGTAGAATAACAACTGGATAAATTGGTCAAAGTAAGTATGGAGCTGAAATTTTTAACCAAATTGAGTTTCTAGTAATTCAAATGGACAGGATTTATGATGCTTTACTTGGATTGAAGAGTGAAAAAAATGTGAAAGATTATATTGTCTGATTGTGTCAATATATTTTTGATTGTCACAATTCATTATTGCTACAATGAAATATTGTGCCAATATCACTCTAAATTGCAGATGAGTGAAATAAGTATTGCCCTGACATTTTTTGGGCAAACTGCATACTTAAATGTGTTCTATTAAGTTATCTCAAGGTGATGATCTCTAATAAAGGTGCATCAATAACGGTGGTTATTTCAATTTACTCACAATCTTACTAATAATCATGCCTGTGATGTGAGGTGCACGAGTATTATGGGAAAATAAATAATCAGATTAAACTTATTATATATGTATTTACATGAGATGCAATTAAATGAGTCAAAATATTTTGATGCAATACTAATTGTATTTTGGATAAATGTTGAATTGAAAAGTATTTAAATGAGGTTGAAGCATATTCAAGTATTTTCCTTTCCCATTTCATGGCTCACAAGGTTAATATAATGTTATATTGAAATAAAATTATTTTTGATGCGCAATCTGGAGGTTTTTTGTTTTATAATATTATTCCTGCTTGTCAATTTGTTTCATCAAACCTAATTCTGCTTCATCTGCTTGACAGTCAGATTGGCAAGTGTTGCGCGGTTCTCTTCTTTTGTAGCTTGGCTCTCTTTAGGAGAGGAAAATTTTAAGAGATGCAAAAGAATTAGTTAGTTCATTTCTTAGGAATGTTCAAGTTCAATCCTTAGAATTACGTGATCGGAAAGTAAGCAAGTCTCTTCTGTAATTTTACAGTTTTCAAGCAGATATATTTGTATATTGATGAATTTATAATATCATTTTAAATTGAGTCGGTTTATGATGGCAACATATATAAGGTAGGTGGTTGGAGTAGTTCAGTGTATGATTGTTTATTGCATAAAAAATTCCTCAGCTTATGATATGAGCCTCAATCTTTATTAAGCTGGACTATTAAATGATGATATTCATATGAATATTCATAAGCGAGTCACATATATCATGGAGTGAGAGCTGATGTTACCTAGAATAAGTAGACGGTGAACTTCTGAAACTTCATGTTGGGGGACTCTCTGGTGGCATTGGTCCTGCCTACTCTCACTTTGGCAAGGACGCCAGGTTTAACATTAGATGCACCAAATTTTTGTCAAAAAAGCTTTGGGAGCTTTACATGGGAAATGCCTTCCAGTGTTTTGTAAAAATGATACCCTAGATTTACAGCTTATTCTCTGTCTCAATCTCCAATATCTCTTTATTTCAGTTTTTTCTTGCATTTTCAATTTTATTCTTTCGTACTGTTCTTGCAGGTTTGCTTTGAACTTTTAGAATGCTTTCTAGATTGTTATGCAGATGCTGCTATCCCTATGGTACTGCCTTTTGTTCTTGTTTACAAAAATTGACTGGACTGTTAATTGAATATCATAGGTATATGGACTAGCATATTTTATACGTTGCTTTCTAACCTATTTGATTTTTTTTTTCTTCCATTCTTGTAATTTCCCATTGGCATTAGTCTTTCCTGTTGTTATTAGAATATTTATTAAAGTACAAAATACAAATATAGGAATGTACCATTCTCTCAAGCTGTAAAGGCATTGGTCATCTTTTACTAAATTGAATACAAAGTTTTCCCTCTTCCCTTGTTCTTTAAATTGTTTCTTTTTCAAAGTCTACAGGTTGATGGGTAAATTTCAATAATATTTTTCAGCAATAACAAGTCCCTAAACTTGTATTGGGTTGGGTCCTAACAAGGAGAAGAACCTGCAGCAATCAAGCAAGGAATAGAACCTGCAGTAATCAAGCAGACCTTATACCCTGCAGTAGATGCCGCCAATACTGAGCAATAGTATCCAGGAATATTGAAAAGTAAGAAGGGGTTTGAACAACAAGAAAATCAGGCAATAAGAAGGAAGAAAATCAGGCAGACGTAGAGGGCTAACTTGTATTCTATTGCAGTCAATAATATCCAATAATCCTGAAGGAAGCCTTACATAAGCATATATATACTAATTCCTAAAGCAACTAGAACAAAATAGCATAACTTCATAGCTAACGTATAACCCCTCATAATTAAGAACTCAAATAACTATAGGACTCCCGCTTTAACTAGGAAAATTAATAAGACAGCAACTAAATAAACAAAACCAACTCAATGTCTAATAAAAGTCGACTCCTTAAGCATGCCCTAATCTGCCAAGTCCTTCCCTTTGTCAGCCACGCCATGTTTCTCTTTGTTGTTTTTCTCTCTCATAAACAATACCATATTTAGAATGCTCCTTCATCTTGTCATAGTCTTCTTCAATTTGATCAATGTCTAATGAACTAGAAGAAGATGAAGATATGTTGTCAAACTCATGAAGATGCTCTGCATCTTAGGTATACTGCTCTTTTAATTAAATTATGGAGATATTGTGAAAGATATAGATGCATTTCAACACCGGCTTCTTAGTTATATTGGTGTAAAATTTTTATATTATTGGTTTCATTTTTTATTTTTTGCATTAAATAAATGATTGACTGCATCTCATGCATTTTTGTTTTTCTCCTAATGTGAAAATTGGTGTGTTTTAAGCAGGCTGACGATCTTGTTGATGGTATTTCTGAAGCTATTGATGGTGAAAAGGATCCCCGATGCTTGATGATCATATTTCATATAATTGAGTTATATTTCAAGTTGCTTCCAGATCCTTCTGGGCCATTACCAAGTGTTGCAGAAGAGCTTTTTGAGCCTTTAAGTTGTTATTTTCCAATTTATTTTACCCATGTAAGCCATTATAAATATTAGTAACTAGAATTCAATTTTTTTACGAGAGCCTCTTGTTTCACTTTAGCTTATTCAGCCAGAATATAGATGTAAAGTGAAATACATGTGTTATTTTTATTATTTCCTTAGATTCTGATGTTACTTTGTCAGTCTCTGGCATGTAAAACTTGGTGCTAATAGCATTATTTTGGAGAATTCAAATTGGTGATGCATATGGTTTTTAGAAGTGTAGGATATAAAGCTGTCACATGTTCAGCAAGCTGTTTTATTTCCTCTTTCTGAAGTCAACCACTTTACTGATGCAGAGATGTAACCAAATCGCCTATGTTTTTTTTCTTGTATATGTGATATAAGTGCAATTACTAGTTTTTCCTGCTGGAACTTTCTCTATAATCTAGTAGTGTATCTAGGCTAGTGGTTATCTTTATAATTCTTTTTTTGGCTACCCCTTTTTTCACCTCTTCTGTTTGTTGAAACGCAGCCAAAAAACGAAAACATAAATGTTAGAAGAGATGACTTGTGAAGGGCACTAATGGTAGGTTAACTTTTATTTTTTAATTTTTTCTGTTGATTCTGATGTTGTATAGCTTGTTTTTGTAGTGGATGTTGAAATTATTTACAGCATGCTAAGTAGGTGATCAGTTTTAATTTGTTGACTCTTAAATGTAATTGGGAAGGCTAAGCATTAGGTCGGCCTTGATCATTATAGATCCAAGTTTGGTCTTCCTATGTAGAAGTACTGTTGCAGACTATAATGGAAATGCTGTGTGTGGGATTTTGAATGTCCTTGTGGGGCATTTTTCTAAAGGGTTATAGAATTATGGGAGTTCAATATGGGACAATTTTTTATTGAACAAAATTGTGAAGTATGATTTTACATTTCGTTGGGTACCTTCCTATAATGAACTGTACATCTATTTCTTATACGTTTTCATGTATAACTTAATTGCAGCTTGCTTTTGGCTCTACACCACATTTTGAGGCACATGTTATCCCATTGCTACTATAAAACTTGCTTCATCCCTTCCACTAGCAAAGGTTCAAGATTTAACTTAAAGCTTTATTTAGTACAATTCATTTGATATTTTGTGTACTTAGTTCATAAAGGTCTAATTTGGTCTTTCTACAAATATCTCAGCTATTGTGCACTGCATTATGGAGTTGGTCGAATGCCATGATATGTTATTCTGGATGTTTCCCCTGAAATTAGGTGTTATTAAAGTATTTAAGAGGAACTATCATTAATCACATCTTTTATTGATTATTTATCATTTTGTGGAATAATGCCGGAAGTTGAAAGTTGACAAATTATTAATCTGTTTACGCTTGAATATCATGTGTAGTTTTAGTTCCGTTGATCTTCCCAATTTGTATGCTATATTCTACTTCTCATCTTACATTTATCTGCAACGTCCATATATTTTTTTAAAAACTTCTACACGAGCCTTTAACCACCATTAGTACTTCCAATTATGATGATGTTAAGATTTCCACTGTTTGCAGGTCACTTCGACACAGCGACATGATTTTCATATTGCAGCTTGTGAACAAGCGTGTGGGAATAGTTGGTCTCGGAAGCATTGGCTTGGAAATTGCCAGGAGACTCCGAGGCTTTTGGCTGTCGTATAGTATACCACTCGAGGACGAAGAAACCTAGTGTTCTTCCGTTCACTTATATTTCTAACGTTGTTGATCTTGCAGCTTATTGTGACGTTCTCATGGTATCATGTGCTCTAACTAGTGAAACATATCACATAATCAACAAAGACATTCATTCTGCACTTGTTAAGAAGGGCAACGTGGGACGTGGTGCTCTGATTGATGAACAGGAAATAGTGAGATGTCTAGTTGAAGGGGAGGTTGCTGGTGCCGAATTAGATGTCAAACGATATCGTAACCTCTGGAGCTGTGGTTACAGTAGGTCTTGCAGTTCTGTTTGATCAAACGATGGCCAACTTGGATGCCTTATTTGCAAATGAGCCTCTTTTGTCACCTGTTGAGTTGTGATTTACTGGCCATGTTGCTTCTAGTATGGTCACTCAATTAGTGTTAAAAAAGGGTTAGTGCTAGAGGCATTTTGGTCATCGGCTTTGACATAAGACCAGCTATGACGTTGAAGTTATGATTATCGTGTATCTTTTTGGCTATCCCCCTCAATAATTTCCTTTCTTCCTCTTTATTTTTTATTTCTTTTAGTCAGTTCCGATCCCCTCTTATCTCATCAATAAATCTTATAATCACTGTACCACGGGCAAGATTTATATCCACCTCAATAATTGATGGCGTATGTTGTCGATGTCTATGTTAAAATGCACTCTAGATTTGAATAATTAATTGTAATATTTTTTATCATAATTTTAAATATTGTATCCGTTATCAGATCAATGTAGGTTTGTTTTATAATTAACATCGAGATATATTTAGTTTAATCGGGTCATAACGGATTCAATAAAACTTTAAAATCATAAATAAAATATTTTATTAGATATTAAAATAATTATTGTTATCAATATAAATAGAATAATATACAAATAGATTTTATGAAAAATTTAAATTAAAAGAACAAATAGGAATTAAAATGGTATCTACACCATAACGAATTTAGAAATGATATTGGCCATTGGGGGAAATCATATCAAGATTTCCCCGTTATTTGCATCCGATCTTTTTGTTACATCCGTTAGATCGAAAAGCAATAAGAGTATTAAAAAGAAACAAGATAGCTTGATTTCTCCCTCAATATGTGCCATTTCTCACCAACCCGCCACTCCATTTGCCGCCTTCCAACTTTATCCATAATCTTATACTAATACTAATATAACGAGAGAAGACAATACGATAAGATCTAATAGATCAGTCTTCCTAACTGCGACGTTAAAAGTAAGAGCATGGCAGTGACCACCTCAGCACTTCTGTGCCCCCCTCATATGCTCATCTCCTCCCTCTTCCTCACCAACCTCTTCGCCTTCTGCGTCTCTTCTTCTTTTTCTCCCTGCCTCCAACTTTTCCTCCCTCGTCACCCTCGTCAGCTTTGACATCCTCGACCCCTCCAAGCCTATCCTCTCTCACGCTCTCCACCTCTTCCTTTGCCGCTACCCGCTCGCCATCAGTATGGATGCCTACTCCGGCGTCACTTAGATGGTCTCCCCCATTGACCCCTCCTATATATCACACCTTCGTCGACCTCCTTTTTTCTCGTGATACATGAACTACCCGCTCGCTCGCCTCCGGCTACGATCCCTCCTCCGCCACCCCCGCTTCTTAGGGTCCCGACAAAGCCAATCTGCTCCCATGGTGCTCAAATTGGCTGCCGAAGCCTTGCCTGCTCGCTGTCATGGAGGGGGAGGCTTGCTACTCATAAAAGAGGAGTTGTGCAAGAAAGGAGAGGATAAAAAATAGAAATATAGCATTGGAGTCAGTTTATGCTTGCCATTCTCTTCATCATATTATAGAACCGGACACTACAACAATATTTAAAATTACATTTTATTATTGATAAATGATAAAAGATTGGGTAAGCATGAGGCAGTAACTCGGAGGTGACTAAAAATCCTCTAAAAGAATAGAAGCAAACAAATAAGCTAAGAGCCCCCTTTAACCAGTCGGGCGTCCGAAGTGCTAGCAACCATCTTTGGAACTACAACAGCTCTTCGAGGTAGAACGGCGTTGGCAAGGTGTAAATGCACCAACAGAAGAAAGGCCTGGTAGGGCCGTAAAAGTCATACCCGGCCGGTCTGTCTTGCCAAGGTGAATACGAGAAACGATGTCCTTTTTTAAATAAAAAACCAAGAAAGTGGATGGCAAGTGAAGATGATATATGCTCTCTCCAGCAGAGCACAGTTATTTATGGAGTTACTACCTTGAGTTTAATTGACTTATTAATGAGCCATCCCGATCATGCATACATGTTATTTTTTTTTCAGCCAATCAAACTCAAGGCAAAGAAATGAGGGAAAAAATTTGATACGGCATGAATGATTGAACAGCAAATAAACACACGCCTTGCAGTTCCAAACATTTTCAGAATGAGTTATCAAAGAATACACAACAGGCCAGAAGTTAGTAGCTTGTGGGTTACTTCCGTTATGCCAACTGCACTTCTCGGCAAACTGTAAAATAAACACTAAAACATAGCAACATACCTGCAACAATGGAAGCTCAATCTCGTTAATCTTTATTGTTTTCTATTTCATCAAGGATGACGACAAGAGCTATGATGAAAGCATAATCAACACTCGGATACACCGTCACTCCAAATGCATCCTTTCCGAGAATAGCGTTCTTGACCGTATACTGCTTGCTCATCTGGTGACAGTAAAAAAGTTCAGTTTTAAAGTGAAGTAAGAAACAGACAGCTAATAGGAACCATAAGATTCTTCTTCAAAAGTACTTCACATCCATGTTCAACAGATACACACAAATATTGTTTCCCCAAAAATGCAAGTATTAACTATTAAGCAAAGAAGCTAGCATTCATTCCCTCGTAACAACCACCCCGGGTAAACAACTTAAACGGTCCTGTTTGGATCTAACTATATGTGGTGAGGAAGATAGAAAGCGGCCTCTTACTTGAGCTATGACTAAATCTGATTCCCCTTTGTAAACGGTGCAAGACCTTTCGAGAAAGCTCCCTCTAACTTTGAAGTCGCAGGCCTTTTCGGCCGTGTTAGATGCCAAGAACACCTCCAACTCCGTCTTAAGCAGTTGAATCATACGAGACTTCTTGACACTGAAAAGAAGATCATCCGGGTCCGTACTGTCACCCCGAAATGCCTGCCACCTCTTATGTGCAGTAATGATCTGAAAACACAAAAATCAATACTCATCCATACCTATATACAAAAAGACCTATTCATCTCTGCCGGCAAGATTTCCCCGTAATTGGGGTCCATGGTTTATTAACATTCAATCATCATCATCAGCAGCAGCAATAACAATATTCAGCATATTCTTGGTTTAAATCCCGTTGTATATCATATTCAGATCAACACGAAGTAAGGACGACGCCAAATTAGAATATAAAAAAAAAGAGAGAGAAAGAAAAAAAGCCTTTTGTTTCAAGGTGACGACGGCGTTGCCGGCGGCGTCGAGAAGCAAGCGGTGGTCGCGTAGGCTGAGCACCACGGCGCGGACCTTGAAGAGGACGGCTCCTTTGACGTCGGTGACGGCGTAGTCGCCGTCGGAGAGACTGATCGTCTTCTCCGACACGGAAAGGTCGACGGGGTCGGGAGACAAGTACTGGGTACTCACCACCGCAATGGGGTCGCTCATCGGCGGGTAGCTCCCGCCGGACATCGCGCCGGCGACTGACGGCTCTCGAGGCTGGGCTAGATGGGCTGGGCCGATGTCCATTAATAAGTAGCATGGGATGGGCCCACGGCCAAGATAAGCTGGACCCGCAAGGACGATAATGACGGAGAAAGTTAAACGTTTTGATTGTCGGCAAAAGAAAAATTGAATAATGATCCCCTAAAAAAAAGGGATTCTGTAATATATATATATATATATATATATTTCAAGGCACTTTTTTGTAAGAATAAACTTTCAATGGTTTTGAAATAAATTGAAAAAAAGAGGGTACTTTTGGATTAGTTTTGCCGCTCTAAGATTTCATTGGATGATAGAAAGTCAGCTTGCAAAATCTTATATCAAGTAGTCAGACTTTTTTAGTGAAGCAAGGTTATCTGTATTGCCTTTATAGAGCATTCATACCTATTGCCGACATGAACAAACCTTATTTATACTGATTATTATTCTATTCAGAGACCGTCTATGCTTGGTAGCAACTAGCAATGTCTTGCTCTTTCTCGCCCAACCAGTTGATATATATATATATATATATATATATA